>BGNK01003989.1:0-62184 GCA_003297005.1 Symbiodinium sp. clade A Y106
CCCCCACAAAAGCAACGCATGCAACAGGGGAGTGGGTAGGGGGGGGGGTACTAGTACTAGTACTAGTACTAGTACTCGTACTCGTACTCGTACTCGTACTAGTACTAGTACTAGTACTAGTACTAGTACTAGTACTACTAGTACTAGTACTACTAGTACTAGTACTACTAGTACTAGTACTAGTACTAGTACTAGTACTAGTACTAGTACGAGTACTCGTACTCGTACTCGTACTCGTACTCGTACTCGTACTCGTACTCGTACTCGTACTCGTACTCGTACTCGTACTCGTACTAGTACTAGTAGTAGTAGTGGTAGTAGTAGCAGCAGTAGTAGTAGCAGAAGTAGTAGTAGTAGTAGTAGTAGTAGTAGTAGGAGTAGTAGTTGTAGTAGTTGTAGTAGTAGTAGGAGTAGTAGGAGTAGTAGGAGTAGTAGTAGTAGTAGGAGTAGTAGTAGTAGTAGTAGTAGTAGTAGTAGGAGTTTATCTTCTTGTTCCACCGGTGTCGTCACACGAGGATGCGTGAAGACCGACAGAGACGCACACAGACAGAGTTCGTCTACCGGCTTCAACTTTTAGTAGAATGGCCGGTGCCATGAGCTAAAGGACAACAGCGCGTGCACAACAAAGCCTGTATGCATATCAAGCCGTATCAGGCCACACACGTATTTACAGAGATGTACAATGTGCATACTTTTTTGGGTTGTTTGTTTGCTTGTTGAATTGCTTCTTCGTTTGCTTGTTTTTTGTTTGTTCATTTAGCTTGGGCTCATCTGTTGCTCAGGTTCAGGATACCTCTCGAGGCGCTGGACAGGTGCCGAGGGCTGGGCAGAGTCGGGAGTTGCAGACAAAATCCAGCACTGACCAGTTGTGCACCACCACCACCACCATCACCACCATCACCACCATCACCACCATCACCACCATCACCACCATCACCACCATCACCACCATCACCACCACCACCACCACCACCACCACCGCCACCGCCGCCACCGCCACTGCCACTGCCACTGCCACTGCCACTGCCACTACCACCACCACTAACAATGCCACCAATACTCCATTGCGGCGGCTTCCACGACAGATGTTTTGATTACTGTCAGTCTTCCTCAATGTGAGTATTTGTAGGTGTGTTCGCGCCAATGCTGGTACGAGTGATAGTGTTTATGCCAGCGTCATAACTGAGTTGTTTACATGTACTAGCTACCATAAAGCCATACACATTTTGGTAGCATGAGCTTCTCCGTTCTTGCAGGGAGGCAAGCTTAAAGCGCAAATCCAAGCCGGTGCCATGCCAACATGGGCCGCAAGAAGAAGAACTGTAAGAATGATATTCACTATGGTCATGGTTATCAAACCCGCCGCAGCAGGAACAGTGACAATGATTACAAATGTAGCAGAGCAGAAGGCGCACGGCAAAATCGCCCGGGGAGGTTGCGAGCTGGGACCTTCCCAGTGCCTATCCTCGGCCTCAGTGGAAGTGCGGTCCTCAGAGTTTGGGCCAAAGGCCGTGGGCTTCCCCACGATGGTCTTTCGAACCGCCCGTGACTTTCAGTGTCACGGACTCTTCAGAAGTGAAGCCTTTGCCCTAAAGTCCAAGCTTCCTCGCCAACCCGTGGCGATGCTTGTATTGGGCACATTTTGGGCTCCTGGAGCTGAGGGCAGCCTTTGCTACATGCATGGCTCCCACTCTGTGCTGGCCTCGGTTCAGAGAGTTTCTCTGATCCGTCAAGTCGCATGCGGTGGCCGGTTTTCATTCGAACGGGCTTGGAGAGCTTGTTTGAAATGCCCAGGCACGAAGACCCCACGTGGCACAGCACAGGGCCACGGTCAGTCGCAGGCAATCCGCCTAAACTTTGAGAAGCTTCGCGATGCGGCTACTTTGCGCAGAGAAGCCTCGCAGCGCTGCGCATTCCTTTCCTTTGTGAAACAAGTGCCTCTCTGTTCCTCCGTGTTGTTCAACGCCGCCAGATTGGTCACCTGTTGCAGTGCCTGCCTCGGTTTCCCAGGTTACGTGGCTTCGGCTTGGGTTTGGGTTTCGGTGACGAGAAACCATGCAAAGTGCTCGTCCTTGAGGCTCCTGCCTGCGCAACCAAGGACTTTTGTTAGAGTGCCCGAAGAGTGTGCCGAAAGCATTCCCAGGCTCACAACAACCCCGGCAACGCGGCACCCACATGCCAGTGCCGACCCGAAAGACAAGCAGCTTCAGCCAAGCGGCGCAAACTGAAAGCCGCGACTCCACGACTCTGAGGCATTGGGCTCTTGCACCTCGGGGCCTTGAGCTCGGAAGGGGTGTTGCAGCCGTGCTTCGGATCGTGGACCAGAGATCCCCGAAGGCCATGGCGCAGCGAGCGCCCACGGAGATCTTTGGGCCATCAAACCAGAAGTCATCGATCCCAGACTCCTTTGGCTCCCTTGGCTTTGGGTTGCACGGAGTGGGGATGCCGGGCAATCTCGATCTGTTGCAGATGTGCCATTCCTTGCAGATGCTGGGATGGGCTCATAAAGAGCTGATGCCTCGCCCCTTGAAGGCAGTATCCAGGAAGGTTTTCGAAAGCTCTCGAGGTATGGCTCTATGACGCGATCCAATGACAAATGGCCGTTGCCCCGGTTTGCGGATTCTCACGGCCCGACGGTTTCGCCACATGCGAAGGCTTATTGAACTGCGGAGTCGGCAACAACAGACTTGTGCGCATGGTTTGCCGAGATGAGCAGCAAAGCCGCGTTGACGCGTGCACCTCGATAGCACACCCAACTGGAAAGCAATCCGGTTTGAAAAGGACAGCCCCGAGAGAATAATCGCCACACTGACGCATCTCTCTAGGACAGTCTCAGTTTTTGTGTTGGTTGTGGTTGCTGCTGCTATTGCTGCTGCTTCTGTTGTTGTTGCGGTGGTGGTGGTGGTGGTGGTCGTCGTGGTCTGCCGTGGGTTGGTCTTGGTCTTGGTCTTGGTCTTGGTCGTGGTCGTAGTCGGCGTCGTTGTCATCGTCGTCGTCGTCCGGAAGACTGAACGCCGAGATCCAATGTCGTTGAACCAGTTGTACATTGCACCCACAGCCACTGTACTGCTTTTTGATACAATCGAGAATCTGTTCCATCTTTGACCAGAGGCAAGTGCATCACCACAGTGATGGGTACGGAGCACGGAGTGGCTGTTCGCGACATTCGGGAAGAGCAGATGACTGGCAGTAGTGGTGGCATCTGTCTGTATCTGCCATAGGTTTTTTTTGATGGCTGAATCTAGCAGCTAGATGGGACGCAGTTACCACTGATGGTTGCAAGTCTCAAAGAGGTCGGAGCAGCTGGTGATGACGATGCGGACGTCCACCGCGCGGGGAGCCCCCAGTTGCGAACCAACGAAGTGTTAGACTGTTAGACCTTCGCCACAGCGACAGGAACTTAAGTAGAAACTGTTGCAACGCGCGAGAGTCAGCCCGAGCCCCAAGCCTGAACCGATCGATTTATGTGGCTCAAGGTTTCTTGGCTTCTCTGCCTATGCCCCAGACGGGCGGCAGTTGGCAAGTGCCACGCGCATCAGCCAGGAGCTCAGAGAGGCTTTGGACTTTGCCGTTTCCCAGAGCATCCACGCGCAAGAGTCGCAGAGTGTCGCAGCAAAACTCCCGATCCTCACACCGGTCTATCCAGGCCTAAATGGTGGCCCCAACGCCGACACCCTGGCGATCAGCAGGGAGCCAAGCGACGGACGGTTGCCAAATTGGCACCGCAACCACGGTATAAAGAATACCTGGTTTCCGTGAAAGCCTCGCGTTCCACCGCTTGAATTTGTTCAATTTGTGCACTAGCACTGCACGCATCCTGTGAAAAGTCAATTGGCAGAGTTCCTGTGCGGGAGCCAGTGGAGCTCACTCTAGGCGCAAGTCCCGGCACCGATGCACGGGGCTCAGCACCATTCGGTAGCTCCACGGGCCGTTTCGGGAGTCACAGATAGAGTTTGTATCGGATCCACGGGTCCCAGTCGCTCTGAGGCCCTCTTGGCCTTGCTGTGCATTCTTGCGGTGGTGCTGACCTCGTCTGGATCTCTTGATGGCTCTGCAATTGCGGCAGCAGATGCAAGGTCTTGAGCATGATGGAGAAGGTGCCACCTCCATCAGAGGCTACAACGGAGAGCGCCGCACCAGCCTACAATCTCCCCCCGGGCTACGAGGACGTGACTCAGCCGAAACCAACTTCTCGGGCGTCTCTGCCGGAAGGTCGGCAAATGCCCAGCCGGCCAAGGGTGAGCTTTACCCACAGCGCCCCAGCGTCGGCACAGAGCCTTCCGAGCCCTGGATTTTCGCAATCGGCTCAAGGCACCACCCCCAAGTCCACACCGTCCTTGCCACCTACAGACACGGCCTTCTTACCAAGGTCGGACCATGCACCCCAGCCCCGCGAACTGCCATCAAGCGGTGTGCGGCCAGGCGTCCAGACGAGCCTCCCAATCTATCCACCGCTGGGTACGAACCCCCAGCAGCCCCAGCAGCCCAGACAGCCTCCGAGATCGGGGCCAGTTTTCCGTGGCTAGCGGCTAGCCTACCTACTACCGAGGAACAGACGTACTGCAACTGGTCTCACATCCTGCTGGAAAATGGTGCGCCACCACTTGCAGTGTAACCCTGTGCGAGTCACCTGCCGCTGACTCCTCCTCATCATACCCATCCTTTCCCGGGGTTAACGCCGAGGACCAAGAACAGAAATCGTTGCAATTGAGAGGTCGCAGAGGGAGTGGTGCTCTAGGTCAGAGCGGTCGGCTGCATTCTAGCTGTGTTGTGGAGTCCGCTGCCATCCGATTTCATTCATTCCCTTTTCGTCGTGGTTTTGGCTCAAGATTTCTCTCAGTGTTCTTCGTGAAAGGGGAAGGACATTGAAGTCCCAGCCATGGACGCAGCAGGGGCCTCGCAAGCATACTGCCACGTCCAGCACACTACACTCACAAACTAAGCGGAGAAAAGACAGATGGTGGAAGCGTTGAGGACACGACAATTTGCAGAAGAAAGCCGCAAGGACAGCTGTGGGGTAGGAAGGCTGATCACGTGAGACTTTCGGCCGTACTTGGCCGAGCCGGAGTGTGAGAATAGTAGTCGCCAGTCTTCCGAGAACTCACTGCTTTTAGCACCTGTCATCCAACGGTCACAGCTCGTGTCGTCTTAGCTCCATGGTTCTTCGGAAAACGTTTCTCGCCCAACTGTCTGGGCACCCTCTCTCCTCTAAGTTTTCATGTTTAAAAGCCTGTGCAGTGTATGGGATGCTTCGAACATCTTACGGCCTTGCACGTGGTGATTTTTGATGGTAGCGTGCTATGTATGCATGCAGCTAGTAGGTGTCGACATTTGATACCACAAAGGTGTGCTCGGGCTGTCGCAGCTGATAGGCTTGATTCCGCAACGCAAACCCATCGTGGAACGGCCAGACTTTGCTGCCCAGGCAGCAACCCAGCTGGCCTTCACCGGTCCTGCGCCAAATGCACGCCCACTCAGATTAGGCCATAGCCACGGGGCCACCGTGGAAGAGATGTTGAGCTGTCCTGTTAGACCTGTGCTGCCCTGCGTACCTGTTACATTTACATTCACTCAGAGCAATTCAGGTCAGTATGCTGCAGGGCGGTTTTCGGCCTGCATGTGCTTGTGGTCTGCAGTGATTTTTTAGGGCTCAGCGCCGATTCGCGTGAGATGCGAATCGAAGATGCCGGACGAGAAACCGTGCCGTTTGTCCTTCAGCACCTCGCCAGATATGTGCTGCCTCCGGCCTGCTGCACATGGCCGAGACTGCGGGCCTGAAGCTGCAGCGTCGAGACCTTGCTCGTCAGAGTCGTTGTGGCATCGTCTCGTCGTGTGATCGTCTCGTCGTTATCGTCCTCCTTTTCCTCCTCCGCCTGCTTCTCCTCGTTTTCGTCGTGATTGCAGTGATGGTACTCGTAGGACCAAAGCTTGTATTGCTGTTTCTAGCGTGGTGGTTGCGGTGGTGCCTGGGCTCATGATTGAGTCATCTGAGCGCAAGTTTTGGACCATTGTTGACGAGGCATGTTTTCGATTCCCCACGCGTTTCGTGCAGGCCTTGTCTTTGCCGGGCGGGAGGCAAAAAGATACTTGCTCTTGGAGGAGGAGGCGGAGGAGGATAAAGGAGGAGGAGGAGGCGGCGGACGTGAATCATGGCGACAACGCCAAGAAGGACAAGTTACTGGCAGTGCTAGCCTAGGTAGCATTCAGAACATGCGCCCCGCCCTTCTTTTTCAATACGCCAGCAGAAGAGCCCAGGCATATCCTCGACATACGACGACAGCCCGTTCGGTCTGCCGGAAAGCCCATGGACGTCTACTCCAGGCAGTTTATCGAACGAGCCGCTTTGGAAGACAGCGGCCCGGATGATAGTCTTGCTTGGATTCAAGTGGATGCAAAAAGTGCTGCATTTCGTAGTGGTCCAAACACAGCTCGCTTGCTTCAAGGTCTTTCTCGTCCGTCATGGTGAGGCCGACTCGATTCCGCCAGCACAGACTCCAAGAAGTTCGATGGATCAATAAATTATCGAACTTCGTAGCGCCGCATGAAGTAAGCTGGACTACTGGAGTGTGTATTATAATCTTTTGCGTCAGCTCCGTGTGTAGAGTTGAAGGTCTGAGCTTTGTCGGAGTCATTTCGCACGAGTAGTTAGTAATGTATAATTCTGCGACTAGCATCACTTTGCCGATTGTTGATTCAGAAACCTATTCGTAAGTCGTTCAGGCATGCCCGCACGACGAAAGGAAGCCCTGTCCAACCACTGTATATGAAATATCCGTTCCTGGCTACATGTGTACGAGGCTTTGCACAATGTCGCAGAAAAGTCTGCTCTGCGACTTGGCTGCGCCAAGGGTGCCAGTGTATGCCAGTGTGCAAATTGGGGATAGAAGCAGCTCATTCTGGGTGGTTCTCGCTTCTGAGTGTTTGGTGTGCTGCAGGCTGTGCGAGAACTATGCATGTTCTACGGTGGTTTATGGTCTTAGTTTTTTCCATGTTCTATGCTGTTGGCTTGCGCTCCTTGCATGTCGCTGTAGCAATCTCGAAGTAATTAATTGGACCTCTTCGCCTGCATCCATGCCGGCCTTGAGCGAGTGTGCGAGTGGAGAGGGAGGGTGCAAGCGAGCTACCGGTGCAGGCGCGGGCAGGCTTTCCAACATGATCAACATGTAGAGCGAGGCTTCGATGGGTGTATGAGCGAACAGAGCGGCTGTGAGAAAACGATCTGGCAAAAGCTCACTCTAACCTCGGTTCGTGCCTCAGCTTTTGCGGGTTTTGCTGAGGCAACAGGCACTCGCCGACAACAACAAGACCAATGACGAGGCCTTGCATCGAGAGGCCATGGAGCCAGCTGGCCAGCAATTTCCACGGGTCTCGGCGTCGGGGTGGGTGTGAGGGTACGGGCAGCCAGCACATCATGCAGTGTAGGCAAGTGTTTCGGATCGCGGACAGCTTTTGGCCTACTCAACCTAGCCATTTCTGGTGGTGTCATGGGCGTGGGATTCTTGACCAGCTCTTGAAGCTGTGCCGCCTTGAGATGTTTTGCAGTCTAGAGGTTCTGCATGAGGCGTGACTTGAAGCTGCCCAGGATCGCGCGAAAGTCCGCATTGAGCGACGAAGGTTTGAAAGATGCCCCGTTGCTTTCCTGCAAGCAGCGGCAGCCCAAGGGCCGATTCTCGCAGTGCAGGCTCCCCTTCTTCTTCTTCTTCGCTTCTCGACTGGTGCTAGCCTACACGAAAATTCTCGTGATGCTGGCGGGAAGCACCACGTTCCGCTGCAACCGAGGTTGTCCGCGAAAGGCAAGGAACAGGCCGTGGCCACAGTCCCTTTGCTGAATCATAGTTGAGCATCCGTCACAGCCGACGGTTTCACGACTCGATATCCGTGTCCTGACATCCAACATAGAGTTCACTGTATATCTTGGGGATCGCCTGTCACGAAGGTGCTCACGGTGTGTAGCTGTAGCTGGGATCTAAGGCGGCAACTATCATGAAGATGCTGCTAGACGATGCCGATTTAAAGCCGCCGGAAGCCATCTTCGTGTCACCTCTGCAACGTGCTCTACAGACAGCAGCGGTCATGTGTCTGGGCTTGCGATCGGCTGCTAGATGACAGTGCAACTTCGGATGCTGTTAGTCTCGCTCTCGGGACTCGAGTGAGGAACGCAAATTTGCGTCGTCGCAATGCCAGAACTTTAGGACTGTCACTGGCCCGGAAGCCCTGAAGCATCTGTAGTTGTAGCCCTGTCTTGTCTCGGAGGTTCCCCAACCACAGCCGCGTCCATGTCCGCAACCTCCTTCGTGAGCGATGCACCGGTTTTCCATGCGATGAGAGGAAGCGGGGTCTGAAGTGTGCACCAAACTGAACCCACAGACGTGAAGACGAGCAGCTGGAACGGTGACGCCTGCACCTGCACGGTCAGGTCAGGTCAAAGCCTCGTGTTGAGACACATGGGCATGAAAGGCCACTCAACCAACCGTATCGCTGATGTGGCATAGGTGTGAAGTTACACGAGAGCACTTTGTGCTGCCAAACTGTTGGAGTTTGGTTCCATGAGGTCTCTAAACTAAGCCGATCGCCGCACATATCCACAGCCATGCGAAAAACTGCTGAAAGCCATGTTTGTCGGGTCTACCCCGCTTCCGAAGTCGAGCATGCTTCCAAACGCGGTTCAATGCATCGAAATCTGTTTTGGCCATCCAAAGCCGACGGTTCACCTCTGAAGTGATGGAGCCGGACGCGGAAATCACACTACCAAGGTAGACCAATGACGTTTTGTTCTTGATGGGTTCGCCGTTCGGACCTTGCATGTCAGCATCACAACCTATAGGCAAAACTTCGGTCTTTTCCCAATTCAACGATAAGCCATATACTCCCAGCATCCAAAACTTGATACATGAAGGATTCAGCTTGCTGTGGTTGTAGGCTCAAAATCAGAGTGTCGTCCGCATAGATCAAGTCATTGACGAGCGCTGGTGGAGAATCAAAGCCTGAGACGGATTGGAACTCCCGAGTGGCATCTGTAAATAACACCGAAATCAAGATTGAAAAGAGGAATGGTGAAATGGGCATCCTTGCGAAAGGCCAAAGCATTGAGTATGTGAAGCCGATGAATGACCAGACGCGCGGACTGTGAAAGTCCTGTTGCTGTAAATTGCCCGGATAAGGCCGCGAAACAAAGGCGGCAAACCAATCTCTCGAGAGCATAAAGCAAACCGTCGGGACTGATAGAATCGAAAGCTTTTTCCCAGTCCAGGGACAGCATCACCAGAGTACCATTCTGGTCTGCCAATGTCAAGTCGAGTCTCCGTGCAAGAAAAATCGCGTCAGCGCTGCCACGCTTGGTACGCAAGGCAAATTGTGTAGGCCAGATTCACTCCTCAGCTCCAACATGCAAACGTCTAAGTAGAGCTACGGCAAACAATTTATAACCAGCCGATACAACGGCGATGGGGCGGTAGTTTTTGCACAGACCGGGGTCACCTTTTTAGAAAATCGCCGTCGCTGAAGCGTCATGCCCCGAAGATGGCATCATCACATGCTCACGGATTGCGCTGCAAAGTGTAGTGGCCCCACCTACACGTGGGAGAAGTTCTGCGACAAATAGTTTTCCAAAATTCAGCTGCACTTGGTCGGTTCCTGTCGCTTTGTTGCGCCGCAAAGGTGAAGCTGCTGCAATAATTTCCTCATCATTGAACGGCCCCGCTTCAACTGGTAGAGGCAAGCCAATCGGGCTATCAGTAGCTGCATGTGCAATTGAAACGGGACGAACGGCCCGTTGTACGTCCTGAAAATATGTTGCCAATGACTCTGCATGAAGTTCACTTTCCACAACCTTGCCGTCATCATCGCGCAAGCGTCCGCATTTGGGTGCGAATCCTTTGCGTAGCTTGCGAATTTCGTTCCAATCACCAGATTGCAATAATTGGTCCAACCGGTCTACAGCAACGGAACTCCTGATTTGTTTGGACAGATCACGCTCTGCAGATACATCCCTTGAAATCCAAGGCCGCTTGGCAATACGCGCACGTTGTGGCAAACATTTATCAGCGGGGTGATGAAAAGCGTCAGACATGACATGGTAAAAATCAGCAATGGAAAGTTCATGATGTTCGTGATTGCTCATGCTCTCGTCAAACAACAAGGCAAAGCGGTTCGCCACCTCAACTGCATTACGTGCGGAAACGGAAACTCGAGAGTTGAACGCATGCTTCGGGATCACCTCTTTGACGACTTTGGGGACGGCAATCTGTAAGTCAGCAATCACGGCGAAATGATGTGATGCAGCCATGTTCATGTCCGAATACAACTGACGAACAGTGCCCAACCATGCTCTTTGTACCAAAGCGAAATCAATCTGCCCAAAATGTGTTGCCGTAAGCTCGTCAACGGGTGAGCTCCCCCTGCACGACAAGCACAAAATCGTCATGGTTCTTCACGCTCCGTTGGCAGGAGTGAGGGCTGGGACTTGGCGGGGCGGAAGACCTTCAGCTACATGCACCTCGGCGGCATTCTGGGCTCATGCGCTCGGCCATTTTTCAGGGCCTGCTCTCAAACTCGAATCAGCAAGCCAAGCTGCTCGGCTAGAAAGCATTGCAAGTCCGACAACCGCGAGACGACCTGTGCATAGATGGCATAGATGGGGTTACTCGAGTTCAAGTTTAGTCGCCAGGAGCTTCGACGAAGACGTGGAAGATACTGACATCATCTGTGACCTCGACGATGCCGAGGCGCGATGGACCTGCCGGAACTCCAGTGAATAGGTCGTCCTTGCAGAAGATGCACCAATGATGTAGGTTCGAGACGCATGGCCCCTTTGCGTCTTTGGGTTCGGAGTGGCACTTGGCCAAGGTCAACGCGCCATTTCGCCGGTACAAGACCTGGCCCTTGATCGAGGAGAAGCCACTCGGCCAACCGTTGTGCAGAGTGCCACGCCAGGTTTGAATTAGACGCCTTCGTGTAACCACTTTCTCTGTTGTAGCACGTTGTGAGATGGGTGTCCGACTGGTTAGCTGCTGTTAGCCCCGTTGCACATGTCAGCCCCGTGCAGAAGCCAGCCATCTTTCCCCTAAGGGCAGCACTGTACCACGCCGTCGGCAGTATCCACTGTAAGCGATGCGACACCGAGGCCCATGCTGCGAAAGCGCACTGCCGGACTCGGGTGACCAGGCTGTAGATTCTGTACATGTGCACAGGGGCAGATCACAGATTCGGCTGCATGCATGCCGGCCGTAGTAGTGGCTGTGCTTGGAGGAAGGAGAATGCGCAGCAGAGGTCAAAGGGCTAGTGCTTCCGGACCGCCTAGACGTTTTTGCGAGTGTGCACTGTCACCTACATGCGTGCATTCTGACCGATTTCATGCAAATCTCGGGTTCATCCGCTGATTGCCTTACGGATTGGGGAAGTGTGGCTTGGGACGCCTCCAGCACGTTGGAACTAGGTTTGAATGCTGACGAAAGCCAACGCCTCATCGCGCCTCCCATCCAAGGAAGTTGCTGCAGGACGCGAGTGCAGAGAGCGTGTGCTTGGTCACTCACAAGGCGCGGGTGGATGTGCGTGGTTGTGTTTTTGTGGAAAAAGGCTGTTGCACTTCTTCCTTTCTCTTTTCCGGGATTGCGAAAAAATAGCGGTCGTGGCATCGAAACAATCCGGGGAAGAAGACATGACAACAATGGCTTAGAATGCTAAGCCGCAAATGTTGCCCCATCTTTATGCAGGCACTGCAGAGAGACACGCAGACATGCGGTGATGCATGGATAGAGAAGTATGCATGCCTGCGTTCGCAAAGGGCATGTGCCAGATCGTTGTCGGTATGCTGCATGCTTGCCCGTGGCTTGAGGAAGAGAGTCAGGGGCTGAGAGCCTTGAGCTCCCTTAGCCTGGGCCAGGCTTTCCTGCGTGAGTTGGAGCGCGGGCCCTTCAACCGACCGACAGCCTCGGAGTTCAGTGGCTTGCGTTGCAATTCAGAGGTAGGGCCGCCAGAGCTTGCACTGTATGTGACAGTGCGGCATGTAGGACAGTAGGGGCTGCTGTTTGTACCCCTTGCAGCCCATGCATGTGCGACGCCACTGGGGCGCCTTAAGCGCCGGCCTAAAGCACGGGGGTCTTGGACCCAAAAGCGGTCAAACACATCCACATCTGAGGCCATCGCACCTGGAAGACATGCTTATTTGAAGAGAAGAAGACTACAACAAGATCTCACAAACAGAAGTGGAATCTTGCCACAGGGCCTTAGTAAAAGGCAGCGGCACAAGTGTAGCCCGCCACCCGAAACAATTAGGGAACTACATAGCCCAGACAGCCGACTCAACTCCGCGTTCATCGGAGCTTCACAAAAAGCCTCCGGCCGCGCTCGCCTTCATCCTCTTCTTCCTCTTTTGATTCATCCAGCTCGCCCCGCAAACACGGCCGCAGAGACAGACCAGCTGACAGCACTAAAAGCTCGCAAGGACAAGCTCATGGAAGAAATCCGTATGCTGCGTGAGTCTTTGAAGCCGCCAGCGGGGGAGCCTTCTACTCCTGTTGGCCGGAAACCGAAAGGGCTGACTGCAACGCTTACTCCCAAGTCTCAGTCCCACCTCAAGTCGTTAGGATCCTACATGCACGAGGGCCAAGTGAAAAACCACCCGCCTAAGTTAAAGAGTGACAGCATCGGGAGGGTGATCGAAGCGGCTGCGCGTCACCAAAAGTGACACCCAGAGCTACCTTTCACAGCTAACCAGATGCATGAGGATGCTGCGCCAATGAGCCAGTGGGACGGTTGCTGCACCTGAGAGCACGTAATCATATCCATCATCTGTGTGATGTCTGAATCCCGCACTGTGATTGTGAGCCAAGCATCCAGCCAGCGACCAGTTTTGCAGAACCAACCACTGCATGATGGAAAGAAGTGAGCATACAGAAGGAAACAACTGAGGCTCATGAAAATCACGCAAACACCCACGGCCACTCCGAGACCCGAGTGACCAGCGCGCTCTTGCGGGCGGGAGCCACGAGGAAGCGGGGCACGGTAATCCCCTCCGAGCGCGGTTGCCACGGGAACCACCTCCACCTCCAGCTTGTCCCAGCCACAACAAGGAGACCAAGACGCATGAGCGCAATGCCCTGAGTGCCATGCCCGAAAGCGAGTAGCTCAAGGAACCGTTGGGATGCTCTGGATTGCTTTGAAGCCCCAAAAGCAAAACAAACAATCCCAAGCCCCAGGACCCTAAGCAAACCCGATTTTGTTGCCCGTGGGCGCATACTTCATGAGGCATGATGCTGCAAACACGCTGTAGAGGTCCGCGAGTTGGAAGACTCGACACTTTCGCAGGGATCGGAAAACACACCCTCCGAAGAAAGCATGTTTGTCAGCCGCGACCGTCACAGTCTGAAGGCCATCACGCCGTGCAGCCTGTAGAATTCCATGCAGGGCTTGGCAGGCTTCGAGGGCTGAAACCACTTCAAAGACTTGACCAGCATCGGCTGTTAGACCCTGCAACGGTGCCACTTCTCCACCACAGCGATCACAGCTGAATCACAACAACCACACGTCCTTGGAGGCAGCAGGGGCTACTCGGGCTTCCATGGTTGAGTTGGGTGTGCTTCCTTTACCGACCAAATTTCATCAGTCTTCACGCACTGCTTGATGATGAAGAAGATCGCTCGTCCCGCAAGTCTCCAAGCTTTGCGGCCCGGCCACTTCACAAAGGACACAATCCGTCTGACGCACGAGTGGTCCGGAATCTCACAAGTGCGTCTCCGAACTGTTTGTGCAAGAAAGGCGGGATCAGTTGCATTAACACTGCAAGGCACCATGTGTTAGCAGCTTCTGGCGTCAGGCAGGTGCTGCTGCAAGTCCCAGAAACTAGCACAAACCAAGCGAGCATCAAGAAGTAGATGCGGTCAGGAACTCGCCATCTAAATTGTTTTGTTTTATCATCCGGACAAATGACTTCCCCAGGTCTTCGCAGAAGTGTCTCGCTCGTAGTCCGAAGCTTTTAGGTCCCAGACAGAGCGAACTCGTCGGAAGGCATCTGAAGATCGCAGCGAGGCCCAGGCCCGCTGACCCAAACGCGCATGATCTTGTGCCAAGTCAACGGCCACTGTCCAGGCCCGGACAGCAGCATGAAGGGCCTGCTTGTCAGAGGCAAGCGCCGAAGCTGAGACTGCGGCAGCAAGCTCATCATCACACGATTCCAGGCACGCCCAATTAAAACACTAGGCCTGAGAGGAACTGTTTTGCAAGCCTGTGCACGTTTTGAAAGTGCCAAGAACAATCCGTGTGGATTGGAGAACAAACTCCGTGACCTCAGAATGCCATTGCTCATTGTCTGCAACTACCTGCCGGATGGCTCCACGCAGAGCTGGCACAAATTCTCTGCGGGGCACTCTCAGAGTGATCCCAGAAGTACGCGGCAACCCTTTCGCGGCGAGGGCATGGTCGATGTGCAGCTGCACCCGGATCCGCTTCTGAAGCGGAAGGCAAGATCGAGCTTTTCTCCACAGCTTGAACGGCGGCACAGCTGGATTTCCACTGCTTGTCCAGCCGTTCCCACACGAGCGGCTCCCGAGAAGAGACCAAAAAATACAATGCCAGCCTCCGCTGCCGAGGGCTGAATATGTTTAACGGTCCAAACGTCTCCGTCTTGAGCAGTTGCACTTGCAGGACGTGTTTGTGCGCTGCGTGGAAGCCCATACCAACCAAAGCAGAAGCCTCCAATTGCGGTACATGGCTGTTGAAAGCGGCGGCTCTGGCCGATTCGAAAGTGCCCTCTCGGACGTGCTCCGTGCGGTAGCCCCTCAAACTCCTTGGCGGCCGACTGCATGAGCGCTCGTGGCAAGCCAAGGACTTTTTGGGCTTGCACGCGTTTGCCGAAGGCTGGTGACAGCGAATCTCAAGTGACTCAGCGGCGCGCATAAGGAGGGAGGGTCCTGCGCGCGAAACCAGAAACCCAAGGCCATCCGCTGCAGAACGGTGAAGAAGGCAGTATTTCTTTAGATTGGCTCCCTTGAGATGAGGCCGTGCCCAATGTAGCCAGTGTTCCCACCACCGTTGGGCTGGCCCTGGAATCGCCGGCGAGGAGGCCCGCTGCAAGCCCGCGATGCCGACATATCGCCCGGGACCAAACCACTGATACAGGACACATGCATCTTGCAGACAAGTACCATAATTGCTGACAGATAACTTGATGCCATCAACAGCCAGCAAATGTAAATGCAACAACTCAGCTACGGCGTGCTGTCGTGACGGGAAATCCAAACCAAAGGAAGCTGGCCAGAAAACAGCGCGCTGCTTCGGAGTCAACAAGGAGCCCACTTGTTTGGCTTGCTGCGTGTGGGCTCTTGCTTTCAACATAGCCAAGCCGCCATTAGCCGCAGCCAAACCTGCCAAAGCAACGACTGCTCCTTCTTCCCTTCTTCCAAAACGATGTTCAGGAGGAAACATCCACATCACCAAGCCTCGAATGGAGGTTTGCAAAGCCGCCAAGACTTTTTTCCCAGTCGCCTGTGCAAAAGGCGGTCCCCAACCAGAAAAACAGCTGCCTTCCCGAGTTTGCTTCCAAGCTCTTTTTGCGGACAGCAAGCTAAGATCGAGAGGGTCCCGAGGCCCGTCTGCCCATGCCAACAGATGCAGGATCGCAAGCACCAGAATATTCAAGGGAAGGTCGCGCACATCCCCGCCGCCACAGGCTGCTTTGAGGACGGTCGCAGTTTGGTTTGTACTGTCTAACATCAGATCTCCCTAGCACTGATATTTCGATGGAGACCCAAGCAAGCAGCACGCACCACTCCAGAATGAGGCCCAAAGCTGCAAAAGGTAAATATGGAAATATGGAACGAAGACCGAATGCAAAGTTGCACTTGGTCACAGGAGGCACTGTTGCACGAGTTAGCAGCAAAGCTTGGTCACCAGGCCGGAAAGACCTCCGTAGCACAAGTGAATGCTGTTTGTACCCCTCGCAGCCCATGCATGTGCGACGCCACTGGGGCGTCTTAATCGCCGGCCTAAACCACGGGGGTCTTGGACCCAAAAGCGGCAAAACACATCCACATCAGAGGCCATCGCCCCTGGAAGACATGCGTATTTAAAGAGAAGAACACTACAACAAGGTCTTATAAACAGAGGTGGAATCTTTCCACAGGGCCCCATTAAAAGACAGCGGCACAGTGTACAAGCATTCGACGTTCGAGGAGACCGGTCTCGCGCTGCGAAAGAACGGCAGTCAAGATCATGTGAAACCGTTGCTGCTAAGCGTATTGAAGTCGGTGTCGAGTGCACGACCGACCGCTTTTCTGGAGAAGTTCATGTCGTGTAACCGTATTTGTCTGCCTGCGGTCTTATATCTGAGCCACACATCATTACACAGACATTTGGCAAAGGACAGCGTATCTGGCACTGCCGAGTTGTGAGAACACCACAATATGCGCATTTATATCGCATGTCGATATATATATATATGTATATGTATATATATATATGTAGCTTCATGTAACATATATGATGCTATATCATACGTGTGTATGTATGCAGCAAAGAAGACAACATGGTGAGTACGCATGTGATGGATAAGCAGATGTCAGATAAGTTAACAGACATTTCCATTTCCAAAGACACGACTGTGGACCTTCACAATGCATTCGACTGAAAAGCGTGTGTCTTGGTCCTTGGTGAGGTATACATCCGATATCAATGGCCGGGGGGGCGGGCATGCCAGCCCTGGACCTCGAAGATGCCTGCAAGCCCATCCCCTGTCAATTCCACCTCGCAAATGCTGAACCAAGGTAACTGTGAGGTGCGAGTCTACGACGTCCTCATCTCCGACGGGGCTTCTCGGCTGCAGCCCTGATTTCGATTGCCCAGTCACTCTGGTCCCTGATGCATTCAAGCACTCTGTTCGTGGCGCCATGTCACAGTTCAAGATTTTGGTTACCCTTGGACCTAGATCTTGCTTGGACCCTGAGCGGCCCGCTGTGCCCCGTGCCCTAAGGACATCGTTCGTGCAGACTTGCGACGTGCAGTCTAATTAAACCTCAGGCCCATTTCGTCTAGGGAGCTGCTTTCCAAATTGGATGCTGAAGGTTTCTAAGATGAAGGGCTGTGGCCGCGGAGTTGATTCGATTCCGATCACTCACAGGGTGGTAGCTTAGATCAGTTCAAGTCTTTGGACAGCAGCTCAGACAGATGGGGCGAGTGGCCCGAAACACCCTGGACCAGTTTGATATAGGACGCTGCAAGACGCAACAGCCATTTCCACCAGGCGCTTTCGGCATCAAAGAAAATGATGCCGAAGCCTGAAGCCGCCTCTGAAAGATCGACTTGGTAGCGAAAGGGCAGCGAAAGGGGTTTGAAAGTATCACTGCCCCATACCGCTTATCAGCTGTTCAGCTCCTTGCTGCTAGTGTGGAACTTCATCGGGCCCCTAATCGTCCTGGAAGTGCTCATCTCGAGCCCAGACGTTCAGCTGTTCAAGTCGCCCGGAGCACCTTCCTCTGAGGCTGCTGCTGGTGGAGCTCGGAAATCCGTTTGTTTTCCGTTTGATTCTGAGCATGAGAGGGCAGACGCGAGGCTTGCCCAGTCAAAGCCAGGTTTGGAGGATTTGGAGCTTGAGCCTCAACCAGACAGCAGTGCCAGCGGATAAGGCGTCAGCATGTTTTCCCGGACGCATGCTCTGCTTTCACAGATGGCAGTGGAGCATTTGCAGGGCACCAGAAGCAGTGCTCAAATACAAGAAGAGCAGTGAGATACAGAGTGTAGGGTAGGTGCGGCCCCTTGTGGGTCAGTGTGCCCTGGCTTTGGTTCTTCTCGTTTCCATACAGAGGACTTCCCATGGCTGCAGCTACAATTTTAGTCCTTGATCCTGTGGCAGCCTCGAATGTTTATATTGGTCGACTTCGTTGACCTGAGAGACCTCCCAGTATGCCAGAGAGGGCTGTGCGATAGACTGCGCATTGTCGCCGTTCAGTGGAATGTCTTTCTGGCTGCAGGACGCCAGTAGCATGTAATCGTGAGCATGTGTTGGTGCTGGGTTCCCGCTGCGTGGGACTTTTAAAGTTTCTCACAAGGGCACATGTATTTCAGACGTCCGAAGTTAAGCTTACTCTTTGACCGGCCTTAAATAGTTTCAGAAGGACGGCATCTTCGGCAGGCCTTCCCCAGTGGCCGCTGCAACAAGACGCCACCATCTCCATTCGGCAAGTTTGTTCACGGTCATTAGAAGCTCTTGTTGGCAGTGTTCGACTCCTTGTTGCACTCTCTGGCTTCAACTCAGCATTGTCAGCGCTTGATTAGGGAAACAGAGAGATCGACTTGTGGCAGCATTTGGTGGCCAAGCGTCATGAGAGCACAAGCTGAGACTGTAGCACTTGATTGCATTCTGCTGCTAAAGCTGCTCGCATGTCGTATGTCATCAAACAATCCCATGGAGTCCGGAAAAGTTTTGAAACGCTTTGAGCTACGTGCTGAAGCTTTGAGCTTTGATGTAAACAGACCTCACCGGATGCTGTAGTGAGTTCTATAGCACCAGCCCGGTGGGTGTGACGGCAGCACCGTTTGAATGGATCTCATGTGGGCTGAAATCCCTTACAGCCGCGATCAGTGTACGAGCTGTCTGGTGGCCGCTTTGAGAATCCTCCCCCCGCATCGGGACACCCGGTCCCGTGGGTATCCTGGGTCGGGCCACAACGGCCACCCCAGAAGTGGCGAGAGTCGATTTTGGACTTCGTCTGATACGGAAGGAGGATGGCGCCCACGGCAAACACATCTGCACGGCAGAACCAACTTAAAGCAGGGAAGCACAGGAGTTGTAGCGCTGAAAACAGACTCCTGTTGCTTCCAGAGATCAAGATTGCAGTCCTTTCATTTTTGCTTTGATGGCCGCTGCTCAGTTCGACCAGATGTAGTGCCGAGACTTCTGAGATCAAGCCAAGGAAACTGCAGCGGCATTTCAGTTGCTGAGAGGCCGAACTTAGCTGCATATCGTCGGAGCATCAGCTCCTTGATCCGGTGTTCGCCTTTCTATGGGGAAGCGGAATGGGGGAGTCTGTGGTGAACAACGCTTGAATCGCGCATCCTCAAAGACCCGATGTTCACGCTGCATCTGCCCCTTCCCGACGAAGGCTTATGGCCCGGAGTTATTGAAGCTTTGTGGAAAGCGCCTGGTGCTAAAAGCCTTCAGGCTTTCTTGCTGTGGTTGTTTAGTGCAGACTATCGACATCGCATGAGATTTTTCGGCTGGGTAGTGCCGGGCGCTATGGTACCTACCTCACGTGGTCGACCAAACAAGCACAGCCTCCGTTGGTTTGCTCCGAGACTGGTGTGCCAGAACATAAACTGAGGGAAGGCGGGAACACCCCGTAATTGAACACTGGATGGCCCCAGTCAGGGTTTCTTTTGAGGCCCCGTGGCCTCGAGGATGTCAGCGCTTGAGAGGAGGCGTCAGTTTTGGCGAAAGGTGGAATCGGATGTTGTAGGTGCTAGTGAGACCTCAATCAACAATACCTGAACCAGCATCATCTCTTCAAGCACTGCCCTTCGGTTCCGACATTCACTGTGAGACATGGCGAAGGAAGGACCACATATCCGGCTCGTGGTCTCGCCCCATGTTTCTGTCTGACTGAATACCCCAAATTCCATATCCTTCGTAGCAGAAGCGTTGCAAGAGGAGACATTGGCAAGCACGGCGCTGGTTCATCGTTTCCTGGTACTTGTAGGATTGTAAGGCTGGAATAAGCGAAGGTCTGGAGCTCATGTGCTAGTCATTATTGAATGCAGCAGAGCAGAAGAGAAGCAGCGTAACGGAGAAGTTGTAATGACCGTACACGCGATTTCGATCCCAACTCGTTTGTATGCTATGTGCTGTGGCCAAGTAGGTGTCATTCGTGCCAATCGGGGCACTCGCGCCAAGACGGCGAACCCAGCATTGAGGGAGTGAAGGAAGTAAGCTTACATTCTGTTGCCCCAACCATATCCTGTGGGAGTGTTGCAGTAAGTATGCCTTGACCTTCCTTCATTCCGTTCCCCGGTGGCTTGATGCTCGCATTTTCGCCCTGATGTAGAAGCCAAATGTCTGCACGCCCCGTCGAAGAGTCGTAGAGAGAAAAAGCCACAACCACTTCGGTTTGGAGTTGTTTGGTTGTGGAACTGTTCCTGCTGCTCTACACGGGGACTGCACCTCCGCGAGAAGGGCGTACAACAGACCACGGTGCTACCCGGACTCCTGTGACGGTGAGAGTTCCCACCATGCTCGGAGGTCCTCTGAGAGGGTGTCGCATCACCCAGGATCTACAGCCAAGCGTCCTAAAGGTCTGAGGTGACTGTCGGGGGCGGCTCGGAGCAAGGATAAATGGATACCAATGCAGCCGATGCACATAAAAGCAAGAGCATGCCCATACACAGGACTCGGATTGCAGGACTGGGACTGTTGTAACTGGCTGCCATGAGCCGAGCCGCCCCAAGGCATGCATTTTACAAAGCTCCGATAACCCCAGGATCCCGCTCGGGTTTTGTCGTCCGGGCGGATGTTTGGGATCTGGGGCTGGGCGCTTTAAACCGCCAAGCCAAGGGCCCCTTCTAGGCCCCTGCAGCGCAGGTGGGACAGGCCTTTGAGAAAGGCTTGTGCGAAGCCTGCTTAACTGACGTCAGTGACCTGGAAAGAGGCCGTGGCTGTGCAGGAGGCTTGAGAAGATCTCGGAGAACCCGGCTTATCTAGGGCTTGAAATCATGTCCTTGATGCACTTTGCACCGTCTTTCGCACCTGCCCGGCACCTTTGAACGCCCACATGGCCTGTCCCCGACCAGTTTTGTGTGTATACAGCCAAGTTGGGAGCCCGGAGCACCAAGAGATGACGGTTTCCAAAATCTTGTGTTGCCGACCTGACTTAGACACATCCGGCCTCGCAACCCGCGCACTTCGTGCACCCAGTCTGCGAGAGATGTTGATCCGAGCCTCCCTCCCGAACATGTAGGAGTATAGCTGGAAGTATCCTTAGATCTCTGGTGCTCTTGGTATGCTCCGCCTGCAGACTACAAGCGCATACAAAAAGCCGGGATTCTCTGCGAGGGCTCCCGGGTTCAGGTCGGTCTTAAGCAATGTGGAGGTGGCTGTAAAATCCCTATGACCCCGAGCCCACGGGTTCGGTTTCGTGACCGAAGCACCAAAGCACCACCATTATAGAATCTTTCCTCTTGTCGGCATGGTAGCTCTCTCAAAAGACAGAGGTTGGGGCGCCTGCTTTGCGTGGACATGTGACCGGGTCAGCGGCGGCAGGCAGGGCGACAGAGGAACAGGATGCTACACACATCACATCTGGCTCAGAAACAGAAAGCAGCTGTTTTTTGTGGGCAGGTCCTGAGCGACAGAGGGATTCTGGCTGGCCTTACGCTGAGCTTGAGGTCTGTTGGCAGACTCGCGGTTCCAAACTTATGCTCCAACTCACGCGCTTCACGGGGCAAAGCCGCTTGTGGGATCAGCCGCGACTTGCGGAACCTGCTGAAGCTGAGGCTGGTTGCTGGCGGTCTTGTCGGCATGCTGGCCTTGGACTTGGGGGCCCCTTGGGGCAGTGCTTTTGGGCTCGGCCGTTGAGTTCCGAAGCCCAGGCAGTGTCAACACGTAATCATAATCGCCAGGAGCCCGGCGAGAGAACTTCTGAGCTGTTCACCTTTTGCATCCTTTTGCCTACTACCCCCTTACCCCCCCAGGGCGCGGAGCCTCCACCAGAGCGACGGCGGCACCCACACAGGCTGGGACCCGAGGCCAAGGCTTCTGCGTTGTTTCGCACACCTCGAGGCTATCGACGTGGAGGACCTGTCGAAGGACGAGGCCTCCGGCAGCGGGCGGTGAGACTTGGAGTGCTTAAGTTTCGGTAGTTTGGCAATGCAACGGTAGCGAGCCATGATGAGGCCGAGGTCGAGACAAAGCTGCCCTTTGCAACTCGGCGCTGTCTCGAGACTTCAGTTGCTGCATTGCTTGTTTTGGGAGCCGCAATCGGCGGCACACTTTGGCTCATCTCCCATCTCGACCTTGCGCAATGCCAGGCATGCCCCGTGTGCCAGCGTCCCATGGACGCTGGGAGTGTCGAGGCCGCTGGAGCGGTGGAGAGCTGGCCTCGGTGGCCTCGGCTTCTGGCACCCACTTGAGCTGATCACTTTTGGGTGAAAGGGCTTTTCTCCCAGGTGTCCATGTGGCGAGCTTCGTTTTCCCCGTGTTTCTGGCGGCTTCCTGGCGCCTCGGCAAATGGAGTGCTCGGAGATGCTACTCATAGGTCTGTCAGGAACGACTTCTCTGCGAAAGCGTAGCACAGTTCTTTACGAGCATGCGAGTAGATTGGGACCAGTGACGTCAGGCTCAGCGAAATCAGTCTGAGTGCCTCCGGGTTTCTGAAGGGTCCCACAGCTGCCCCGAGGATCTCACCATCGCCTCGGCGAAGACGGCTGAGGACTGGCCTGTATGCCTTGGAATAGTTCGGCGTCAGACGTCATGCTCAGCTTTTTGCAGTTGCCTGTGTCTGCATATGGCTTGGAGTGGGGCCGGGGATTCAGGAGGTGCTCAACGCCAAGGCGCTCCCGGGCTGTGCTTGACAGTCTATTTGCAGATTCCAGCGGTAGTGCCTGCAGTTCTGCCGAAGTCTGGAGTTGTTGGGTGTGCTCACAAGGATGATGATTCATCTCGAAGCAAGACAGCTTTCAAGTTGGAAGAGGCATGGACGCACTGTTGGCTCAAGCCCCAAAGTCTGGGGCAGTGACAGTGGTATCAGGTATCATTAGCAGATGCTGCAATAGATGGCATGAAGGTCTTGGTCAGTACACGTAAACCCAGCGACAAGAACAGCACCAGAAATCACACCAACAAAGTAGCAGAAGAACAACACGCAATGGGGCGCTGGGATCCGTCGTGATAGAGATGGCGGCCGAGGCGCCGGAGGAGGCACCGCCCGCAGTCGGCGGGGTCCCAGCTCAGAACCGTTCACACATGGGACGGAGACGAATAGCCTTCGGCCCGAACTTGAACAAGCTCTCCGTTTTTCCAAGCAACCATGTGTCAACAACCAGGTACAAGCTTTGGACAATCATTCCGCTGAACCTGTTCGAACAGTTTCACCGTATAGCAAACGTTTGGTTCCTCATCGTGTCCATTTTGCAAATGTTGCCTTACAAGATCTCGCCGACGACTTCTTGGGCAACTTTGGTGCCTTTGTGTATCGTGCTGATCGCAACTTTCTGCAAGGATGCTTACGAGGACTTCAAGAGATGGAGGGATGACCGCAGAGTCAACCAGCAGCTGTGTTCCGTGTTCACTCCCCGTGTGCAGAACCAGACGCGAGAATCTCGAGACAACTTCAAAGAGATCGAGTGGTCTCAGGTGCAGGTGGGCATGGACAAAACAAGGGACATCACGATCCAGAGCGAGTCCCCGACAGCCTCGAAGAGCACGTAGCCGAAAGAACGACACAAGAGCAAGCATACCCAACTCGGCACTACTTGTCAGAAACAGACAATACAGCACAGAGCTATCTCTCACCACAAGTGCAACAACAGCAATCCAGCACACACTTTCGTGTCTGGCCACTGGCGCCAACTCTCTGTAGAACCCATAACTAAGGAAGCCGGATTAAACATAGTCCTGTTTCGCGACGCAGTTGTGGACAGGTTGGATCCTTTGTCAAGCTTTATCGAGATCAACCCGTCCCCGCAGACATGCTTCTCGTCTACTCCTATCCAGGCCTCGTCGCATGCGTTGACACAGCACAACTGGATGGGGAGTCTTCATTAAAGTTGAAGCAGTGCGTAGACGAAACCCATCACATGGTGAAAAACACTTTGCTTCGAAGCGTGGAGGGGCACATGGAAGCCGATCTGCCCAATGAGCTTGTTGGGCGTTTCGATGGCTGTCTCTACCTAAAAGGCTTTCCCCGAGGAGTGCCAGTGGGCTTGAAGAACCTACTACTGCGAGGGTCGACCATCAGGAACACCAACTATGTCATTGGTCTCGTGGTGTACACAGGCAACGACACAAAAGTGGTGAGGAATTCCAGCCGGTCGATATCGACGAAGCGTTCGCAAGTGGAGATTATGTCCAACAAGCTGCTGTTTATTGTCTTCTTGCTGCTTTTCCTGATATCTATCGGCTGTGCAGTTGCAAGAGCGAATTTGCTCGGGGACGCTGCTGGGTTTCAGAATTTGCGCTGGGTGTGGGATGGATCGGCAGAGAATGGGGATAACGCACAAGATAGCCCCTACCTCGCCATTCTGACCTTTCTCATCGGCTACAACAACCTGATCCCCATCAGCTTGTACATGACAACAGACGTGGTCCGCGCGATTCAAGCCTTCCTTATGGAGAGGGACGAAAGCATGCACTATGCCCAGGGCGGCTCTTACTGCACAGTTCGGACCTCTGCTTTATGCGAAGATCTTGGAACAGTAGATTTCGTTCTGACTGACAAGACCGGGACTTTGACACAGAACAAGATGTGCTTCAAAGCATGCTATGTAGATGGCCAGACATATGGCTACTGGACAAATGGGCTAGATGACACCAGTGATGGAGGAGGGAGTGTTACAATGCAGGAGAGCTATGGGTACCCGAGTGACCAGATCGAGAAGATCCCAACATGCAGCATATGCCGGCCCCTGAACCCTTCATTGTGGGGAATTCCCAGCGATGAGGATCCTCATTGGAGTTACAGTCTGGAATCTTCTGTTCACAACTTCTTCTTGTGCCTCGCCACTTGCCACACCGCGATGCCGGAGAAGACGAACCATATCACCTTCTCCCCGAGTAGCAAGCGCAACTCAATGGAGGCCTTGACCGATATCGAGTATGTGATGCAGAACGACCCAGGCATGAGGGGACTCAGCCAGCAGGAGGTTCGAGCACGTATGGAGCTACTTCTTGAGGCCAACCAGACTCAATTTCGCAGCCAATCCCCGGACGAAGACGCGCTGCTGGCAATGGCACGAGACTTCGGCTTCTACTTCAAGAAGCGGCAGGGCAACAAGGTCACAGTCAACATCCGCGGGCAGGATGTGCACTACACTGTGATCATGTGCAATGAGTTCTCGTCCGAGCGGAAGCGGATGTCTGTTCTCGTGCGTCAGTGCACAGAGGACGGTGTTGTGCCTCAGACGTCGCAGGCAATGGCCAGTAGCATTTTGCTCGGCCATGCTGGTGTCATGTCCATGGACAACCTGCCACCAGTGTCCGAGGGAAATTACATCCTTTTTGCCAAGGGCGCAGACTCTGTCATGCTGGACCGGATGCGCCAGCAAGACCCAAAGCGAGCGACACCGGCCTTCATGGCCGACTTCGAGGGCTTGGACGACATGACACATGCCCTCTCGTTGGATCCAGATAAATCCAACGAAGAGAACAAGAGAGACAGAGACAGAGAGGGCCCTAGCCCAAGCGGCCCTAGCAGCCCCAAGAGCGACAGAGGCAAAACTAGGAATGCTCGCATGGCCATGGCTCTGGCGGTTGGCTCCCACAGCTCCGAAGGAAAGCTTCGAGGTCCCAAATTACCGTCTCCATGCTCCTCGGTCGGCCTCTCCGCGCGATCTGCGGTGGCAGAACCGCCGGTGCCCAGTGGTGCGCCGGCGATGCTGGAGACAGAGGATCATTCGAAGCTCTCCAAATTGGAGCCAACGCGAAGTGCTGGGCTCATGAGCTGGGCTTCGCGAAACGGTCCTGGAAACACATACGATTCCGGCGAAATGGACGAGAGTCAGCGCAAGAAGAAGCTCCGCGTTGCAAGGGAGCAAGTTCGACACTTCTCCATGCATGGATTGCGGACACTGGTTTGCGGACAAAGGGTGCTGCCCGATGCAGAAGCTGAGGCTTACATCAAGCGTTGGCAGGGTGCGCGGACCTCCTTCTTCAATAGGGATGAGCTGATGAATCGAGTCATGGACGACATGGAGCGTGACTTCGACATGCTAGGCGTCACAGCCGTGGAAGACAAGATTCAGTTCGGGGTGCCAGAGACGGTTCAGATGTTGCTGGACGGTGGTATCCGCATTTGGATGTTGACGGGCGACTGCGTAGAGACAGCCGTAAACATTGCAAGCATCTGTCGCCTCATCGAGCAGCATTCTCAAATCTATTACTTGACCTGTGAGGAGGGCTCTGCTCGCGAGCATGACTCCTCGAGTGCCTTAGAGCTTCAAGAAAGGCTAAGGTACATCCAGGAGGAGATCTTGAATGAATTGAGGCACGCCCACGGTGGAGGTTTTCACTACAGCCTTGTCCTGAACGGCCCAGCGCTCTATGCCATCCTGCAAGCACCAGACACACTCCTTCACAAGCTCTTCGTCACAGTGGCTTGCAACTCCTGCTCTGTGATTGCCTGCCGCTTATCTCCAGCGCAGAAAGCTGCTCTTGTAGAGCTTATTAAGAAGGATGTGCCTGGAAATCCGTTGACCTTGGCCGTGGGGGACGGCGGCAACGACGTGAGCATGATTCAAAAGGCACATGTTGGAGTTGGAATCGCTGGGGCCGAGGGACGTGAAGCCGTGAATGCCGCGGATTTCGCCATCGGACAATTCCGTTTCTTGAGGTCACTCCTCTTCGTGCATGGGCGGAGCAACATCCGACGGATTGGCATGGTAATCGGCTATTCGTTCTACAAAAACTTCCTCCTTGTTATCACCATGGCTTGCTATGCTCCCTTCACGGGCTTTACTGGGACCACATTCTATGATCCATACCTGATCATGATGTACAATGTGGTCTTCACGAACCTCCCCATCTTCATTGTGGGCGCGTTGGACGTGGATGTCTATGCGCCTGCAGCCCTAACACTTCCGAAGCTATACCTGTACGGTGTGAACAAGGTCTACTTCAACTACCGGATGCTGGTTGCCTGGCTGCTTCGAGGAACCATCCATGCCCTGGTGAACTTCTTCGTGGCTTGCGTCTTCTTGGGAGGTGGTTCTGGGGCTGCTGGGCCTTTATCCGACTACTTGTCCCTTGGAGCATGGTCGTATTGGAGTTGCGTAGTGGTCGCCAATGCCACACTCCTGCTGCACACGCAAGTCTGGATGGACTGGCAACTGCTCATCTCTCTGGCCTCAGTGATCTTCTTCCCTCCGATCTTGTTGATTTATTCCTGGCCCATCATGGCCAACATCGTCAACCCAGCTTTCGTCGAGGTAGGGGGGCAGCTTTTCCAATCATTGCCTGGATGGCTAAGCCTTCTGCTCGTCTTAGCTTTGTCTGTGCTGGTAGAATTGGCCCTGGATGCGTGGCAGCGGATCAACAAGCCAGACCTCTTGAAACGAACGCAGGAATTCCAGCGCACAAAGACATATGCAGGTGAGGGGCAGGAGTCTTTGCTACAATCGACATTCCGAGGCACGCAAGTGGTGACCGACATGAGCCTCTCCCCTGTCGTTCCAGGTCACCGCCAGTCTCCTGCCTCCCCAGTCTCGCCGTCGTCGCCGACGGGTGCGACACATACGACTCGGGATGAGCTCCTTTATGCGGCGAACCTGAAGATGGAGAGAATGTTTCCAGCTGCCCTGGTGAACTCGATTCCATGGAGTTACAAGCGAAACAGCTACAACCAAGGTGACTTCAAAGCTGAGGCTGTTCAGCTGAAGGAGTTCACAAAGCATGCAAGGCATCCGCCTACCAAGAAGCCTGGTCTACAGTTGATCATGGAGCGCCACCGACGAGAGGACGAACTTGCTCCAGACCCCACCGCCTGCTGTGGTAAGCGAGCGAAGGAATGGCAGAGGATCATCAGTCAGATGCAGTGGTGTCAGATAAGTTTGATGTCCGACGTGCTGGGCAACAAGGCATCCCAGGAGGATCGAGATCCGGCCAGTAATGGAACACTCGCTGAGCGCCTCTCGAAGGTTACAGGCATGCAGCCCGAACTTTTAGATTTGGACCAAATTGATGAGCGCAAGCACAGTGCGAGCGCCACCACAACTGGCCACCCAATGGAACACAAGGCGCAGTCCCGGTTCAATGTGAAGTACACAACCGAGTTTGTGTACAACATTTTCACATTGAAGTTCAGATCCAGCTTGCACGAACAGGCCTTCTGTCAGATGTTTGACGAAGCCAGCCGCAATCAATTCTTCGTGTCTGCTCGTGTCCTCACCGGTCTCTTGGTTGGCTTTCAAGTTGTCAAGCTGTTGGCTTTTGTGCTAGCGCCGACAGACTTCTCAGAAGTGGTCCTGGGGCTCGGGAGCATTGCCGGTTTCGTGGTCGGGTGCGAGGCGCTGCTGCTTCCGCTGCGCTTTGAAAGAATCAGTGCTTTCCACGCGAGTTACCTGACCGTTTGCTGCTGTCTGCTGATCGTGCTGAAGCATGTCATCGAATTCTTATACGGCATCCCCAGCTATGTGTCGGACGCGATTATGCCTCTGCTCTTTTGCGCTGGTGCACGGATGCGTTTCCCACAAGCCATCGGGGTACTATTCCTTCACATGCTGCTCTTGATCATTTGGGCCAACTTATTCCTAAACGACCGAACATGCACAGTGGGAGATGGCTTGACGCAAGTCAATGTGTGCAACGATGAAGGACGCCTCCTGGTCGAGTATTCGACCATCCAGTTTGGTTTGGTTGCATTGGTCAGTGCCTACATGTATCTGTCGGAGCGGTTTGCTCGGCACAGCTTCGCGTGGGACGATCGTATTGGCAGGGCAAGAAACTCCGACCGCGATCTTCTCAAAGGAATGTATCCCGAAGATGTGGTGGAAGCGGTTCGGGAGAGCTTTCTCAGCAACCAGCAGCAGATCAATGTAGCAGAGCAGAAAGTCTCCAGCACCAAGACCATCTTCCAAGAACGCGGCATAGTGACCGTAGTTTTCATCGACATATATGCCTTCGAAAAGATTGTGGCACAGCTGGCGCCCAATGATTTAGTGGAGCTGCTTGATCGCGTTTTCACGCAGATCAACAACATCTGCCAGGAACATTCCATTCACAAAATCGAGACGGTCGGGAAAACGTTTGTGGCAGCGGGCATGGTAGACTTGAAGAAGAAGTCTGCTCGAAACACTGTCCAGATGAAAGCTTTCTTGTGTGTCGAGGCTGCAAGTGCAGTTCTGAGGCTCTTCACCAGGTGCACGACTGGAATGGAGCAGATGGAGAAGCTGTCCCTAAAGATTGGCATCAACACGGGCCAGGTGATCTCAGGCGTGGTCGGCTCCCAGAAGCCACAATTTGCCCTGTTCGGTGACACCGTGAACACCGCGTCGCGGATGATGAGTACAGGGATGGTGGACCACATCCACGTGTCTGCAAGCACATACGAGCATGTTAAGGACGAGCAGCAATATTCTTGGAAGGCGAGGAAGACCACAGTGAAACTTGGTTCATCTAAATCTTTGTTCGAGTGTGAGCGTCAAAGACTTAATTGAAAAGTAGAGCTTACAGGGTGAAGTAAGAC
This sequence comes from Symbiodinium sp. clade A Y106, assembly GCA_003297005.1. Lineage (NCBI taxonomy): Eukaryota > Dinophyceae > Suessiales > Symbiodiniaceae > Symbiodinium > Symbiodinium sp. clade A. Next base: position 29,376 of record BGNK01003989.1, read on the forward strand.
ACGCCCAAGCAAGAAGTGACGGTGTCATGTGCGAATGTCCGAGGAAAGGGAAAGGTGAGATGGACACCTACCTCTTGCAGCATGAAGGGCCTCGAAGGAGGCAAGTCTCTGCCGGTGCCTCTCATCTCAATCGGGCCAAGTCTGCTGTCCGAGAGGGCAGCATGGTAAACGTAGGTCCGGAGGTCTTGCTGACCACGGAAGACACGAGAACTTTCGGCTCGATGTTCTCTCGGGCGAGGCTCATAGAGGCCATCCAAAATTTCGTCTCGTTTTGCGTGCGTGCATATGATCTTGACTGTTTAAAGACGAATCAAGAGAGCTCGCTGCTGGCATCTCTAATGCTCTTTTGGTGCATCTTCTGCTTGGAATCGTTGTACATCTGGATTGGTGACACAGGCGATCGTGCTGCAAATCTCCAGCTCTTCTTCAACATCCGTGTTCCCTTTGCGGCGCTGTTGTTTGTGATCATCGTGGTCGCATCTTTCGTGACCTTGGGGCAGGGTTGTGGACGCACCCCACAGAACGTAGCTGCAAAAGAGAAGAAGGAGCGTGATGATTCTGAAAACAGGGCAGACGTGAGTGAGGCAGATGGCACCGGCGGTACCGGCGTGGAAGCTGTGTCGGATCGGGATGATGAGGAGGAGGAACACATGAACCCAGAAGCACAAAGACTGGGATGGCCGAGTGAAGTCTACTACTTCGGTATTGCAGTAGTGCTTATCGGTGCTGGATATATTTGTGCAGTCACGTCGTCTCTGTACGGTCTGGCCGACGGGCGATTGGAGGAAGTCAGCTACTGGATCTACTTTGAGTCGATGTTCTACCTCTCAGCCATGATGCACTTGAATGTTTTGCGTGCGACCACTGCTGCTTTTGCTTGTGGTTTGGCGGTTGTGATGGCGGGCACGGTGCTTGGTGCGATGGCTGATTTCCCTTCCGGGCTCATCTACCCTTTTTCTGCATATATCCTGCAGGTGCGCGTTATCGCGAGTTTGAAGTGGTACCAGCTGAAGAGCCTGGAAGGATTGAAGATGGTCGAGAAGGAGCACAAAGAATGCTACTCCCTGCTAAATTCCCTCCTGCCTCAGGAGGTGCTGGAGTCAATGCAGTCGGACAACTTGCAGCTGGCATACACCTACAACGACATGACGCTTCTCTTTGCCGACATTGTAGGCTTCACGAAGTATTGCGCCACGCATCAGGCAAATGAAGCCGTTAGGCTCGTCACACACCTCTTTGCAAGATTCGACAACTGCTGTAAACTCCTTGGGGCATACAAAGTGTGCACTATCGGTGATGCATACTTGGCCGTGAATGAGCCGAAGACGGTTCATGAGGACAAGGTCCTCGGGGCCAACCAGCTCCTCCATTTGGCCATGTCCATGCTCCGGGTCATCGTGTCCGTTCGAAACGAGGTTCAGCACGATGGCCTTGATATGCGAATCGGCTTGCACCATGGTCAGTTTGTGGCTGGCGTAATCGGCAGCAACCAGCTTCGCTTCGACATCTGGGGTGAGGATTGCCTCATTGGCAACCAAATGGAATCAGAGGGTGAGCCTGGGCGCATTTGTTGCAGCGCCACTTTTGTGGAGGTGATCCGCAATAATTTTCAGCAGTTCCACTTCACGGAGCACAAAGTCATCGCTTGCTCCGGAACGAAACGAACCATGCAGAGTTACTTGCTCGACGAGCCTCACGGCATTGGCACCGGCAAGCTTCCCAGCTCGCCGGGCGGGAAGACGCCCCGGAACACTGAGCGCAAGAGCAAGCGGTTGCGGTGAAACTTGCGTGTTACGGTGTAGTGTAGAAGTAAGTGCCGAGCTTCTAGAGCTTGATTTGAAAACTTCCTGGATCCCAGGGTTTGTTTACTCATAGCATGCGGCTTGCTTCCTTGCCCTGCCAAGAGCCAGGGTTCAATTTACTCGAACCCCAATCACGGAAGACATCATCCGGGTCCCTAGCACAGCTCCCCATGCCCCAAGCTGTGCTAAAAGGCAAGCCATGCTCTCTGCAGCTAGCGCAGACAAGGTCTCCAGTAGGAGATGCACACTCACTTTTTGGCACCTGCAAAGCAGAAGCCTTACACTCCTCAAAGATGTAGAGACAGGTTCACAGTACAGCGTGTTTCTGGAAAACTGAAGTGAAGAGGGGTCGTTGATATGATGTCGATGTCAGGGAGAGCACGGGCTTTGATTGTGGTGCTGGTGGGGTGTTTGAGTCTGTGACCGAGCCGAGAGCATTTCAGTCTATTTCAGTTTGACTCGTTTGACCTTCTCATGAACAGCTGCTTGGTGTCAATAGTCCATCTTTCGAAGAAGCAGGAGGGCCAGTAGTGGTCATCGTATGGTGGCAACACTATCCACTGGAAGCTGCGACAGCAGTAGCCGCAGTAGCGGCAGTTTTAGTGGCACTTGTTGTTGGTCTCGTCCGCATTGTCATGCCGGCCAGTCTTGAGGCTGTCGTGTTCAATCCTCCCATGCCCCTGTTTGTGCACACATGGCATTGCTTGCATTGCCAGCGAATCTTGGAAATCCCAAGTAGTTTTAGAGGTGTCTTAAGTCTCGTTTCCAGTCGTAGGTGCAAGAAACAGAGCTTTTCCCTTATCCCTGAGATGCATGAGGTGGGTGAAGGTGACAGAATCTGCCTCGGCTGCCACTGTGCAGGCGCCGCCGCAGGCCGTGGAGAAGGAGGAGGAACCATCGTTGCTCAAGCGTGTTGCTGAGAGTGTTGAGGTGGTTTGCCATACTTGGCATCAGGGCTCTGTGGTGACTCTTTTACATGATGTCCTCCGTGAAGGGCACGCGACAGCCAGAGGTATTTGGAGTTCGGATTTGAGGTCTGAGTGCTCCCGTGCAAAGGGAGTGATAGCACCATACATGATGGCCCATACCATGGCAGAAAGTTGGGGAATCGCAGCCGGGCGCTGTGGTCTTGGTAAATCTGGCTGGCTGCGTTAGTCAATCCATGCACTGCCGGATGGCCCGGTCAGAGAGTCTCTGCAACATGTTTCCACCGCCGCTCGAGGCGCCTCCCGTTCGTAGAGCAGACGGATGCCATCGCCGGCGCGCCACTTCCTCGGAGGAGTTGCAGGGCTACATCTACAGTGTAGGGTGGATTGGAGGTGCTTGAGAAACCGATGTGGGTCGGGACTTCTTGTCGAGGATCGACCGTCTGCCGACAGTCGCACTGGGCGTAGAACCTCTGGATCAGGAAAGCTTGCTGCTGTGGAGGAAGCACGTTGCACCAAAAAGCTAGGACGTCGAAGATGACGGAAGCGTGGAGACCTTCAACCGGCTGAGGTTGGGCCTTCCGCAGAGCGAGGAGGTCGAGAAACTAGGCGCCTTGTCTCGTCGGTAGACTCCGTGCTCAGTCATGGAACACCCCTGAGAAGCGAGTTCGCTGCCCCGGTCTCATGCATTCCAAGCCCGGCCCAGGAAGAGAGCTCCTGAAGGAGCCCCAGCGCTTGCCACGAGCCCAGAGCTTTCGCATTTAAGCATGGGTTGAAGTTGAAGGGAGCACTAAGAAAAGAGGGGCGTGTAGACTTGCAGATAAAAGCGCTTGGGACAGTCGTGCAGCCCTGACGGATCGACGGCAGCCGAGGCTGGGAGGCCCTCTGCAGCCCGTTGGCACCTCGACCTTCCAGAGCCCGCCACAGCCCCAACAACTCCAAGCTTTCAGGATGTCCAGGTCCAGGTCAGGTTTCCTGTTTGAAGTTCATGGATGCCACGGACCTGGCCATGGCTACATATTGCCAGACTCCAGTGCCGCGGGGCCAGGCTGGTATCCTTTGCCTACGAGCGTGGCTGGCGCAGGAGCTTTGCTAGCCGGGGCTCTCGGGTTTGTGGCTTCGGTGCAGTAACACACGAAGAGCTACAGAAGCTAGAGTTTGCGGTTGAAGCCACTCCAGGATCCCCAACTGTCAGTCCCAGGTTCAGGCTTCCCGGGGCCAGACGAGGAGTTTCGCCTCGCAGCATGGCGAGGGCAAAAGCTGGGAGCGAGACATTCTGAGTTGGGGAGTTCTTCGACACAGCGATGCGTGGATGCGCTGCTGGTTAACAGTTAAGGGCCATTTACTTCTCAGGTCACCTTAGCACCCACAGGGTTGTATTCTAGCAAAGACGCGGCCACGGGAGGCGTGAGAGGAGGGCTCCAAAGCGGTGGCCCAGGCCCAAGACTTCCTGCGCGAGGGCACCGGCCTGCTCGGGGACCTTTTCGCTCCTTAGGGGCTCAAGAACAGCTTTGGCTAAACTTAGCGACGCAGCACTTACGTTTCAGGGCATGCCTCAAATGGGTCTGGGGCACACTGTGACAGCCCGAGCGCAGGACACGCTGCTAGATGCATCCTGCGGGTCGGGCCTCTTCAGCAGGAGCGGCAAAATTGACAGATGCGCTTCGAGTAGGACGGGGCTGGAGTTGACTTCAGTGCATCAGGCTGCAAACCGCCTGAATGCATTTGGGTGGCAGCTGACCGTGGACTGGCAGCTCCGGTTTAATGTAGCCAAGGTGGCACGACCGTTGCCGGCCAGCAGCCTGCACCAGCTGCAGGCCCGCAGCGGTCAGAGGCCGGTGCAGGCCGGTCTACATAGGCCTGCATCGGCCAGGAGCCAGTTTGGCTGCATCAGCACCCGGAGCCAACACCGGCCTGATGTAGCCAAATTGGCTGTGACCGCGAAGGCTACCACAGGCTGCACCCGAGACCGTGCAGCCGGTGTGAGCTGACCGGCAGGCGGTTGTCAATATCAAGGCAAGGCAGAAGGAAAGGTTTGGGCTGTCAGCCCATGCCTTGCAGGAGACCCGTGAAACACATGACACGTACAGGATGCCATGTTTGAGTCAGGGGAGTTATCAATATCGCGTGCGACCGATGTACAGGAGCGTATCTCAGACTGCGTTTGCCAGGCGGTTTGCTGCGTCCGGGGACTATTCCACTGCAACTCAGATGCACACCTACGATCGAGGGCCTCTTTCGTTTCGACACAGTTTTTTGATATTGAAGCTATTTGAAGCTGAATCGCCGGCTAGCAATCCTGCAGACGTTGCTCGCTGTGCAGTGCCAGTCGCAGGAGCATCCTTTAGTCGCTCTCCCTGTGAAGGTCGTTGCCCTGGATTTCAGCGAGTCGATGCTTCGACAGGCGTGGTGGCTGCTACTGCCTGTTTTGAGTGGATCTCGTGTCTGAGAGCTCTTGCTGCCTGCTGAGCGAAGCCTCTGCTGACAGGTGGATGATTTCGCCAGGAAGGAAATCGGACCCGACTATGTCCATGGCCTAAGCTATCGGACCGTGGCAGGATGGGCTCTCGCTAAACCGATCGGGGCATGTGAAGCTCGTTCCAGGCACAGGGCGGCGAGGGCAAGACTGCTCTCCAGCTGGTCCGGGCGGACATCGCGGGGCACTCTGGACCATCTGCACTGATACTCCTCAGATGTCCAGCCTCACACACAGATGTATGACTGACTGACTGCTGAAATTGCACGGAGATGGCATTGCTAACCCCTACAAAAAGCACCGGCTAAGGCTCGCCTGCCCTTCGAGTCCGGCTCTCTTGGAGGGGTTCACGCAGGTGGCGCTCTCGAAATCCTCACATGGTAGCCATATGTGGACCCCGCGAAGTGCCGAGCAGCAGAGCCATAATTACAGGAAGCTAAGCGGCCAAGCATTTCTTGAGCTGCACGTCCCATCGAGTGGAAGGTGCTGCCATTCACTGCTGGTGCCAGCCCTGGTCGTCTTGGACACATTCGTGAAGAGAGCTGCGGCTGCGCGTCCTCCGCTGAGGCCAAACCCGGAGCTTGCCGTCGCCGAAGTCTCCCGAGTCTTAAGGCTTGGTTGCAGATGGCATCGAGTTCCCGACTCTCCCGATCCCCAACGAAACGAGCCAAACCGGGGCTTTGTCGCCGCCGGGCGCGCAGGCCTGGTGGCGTCTTCGTGCTGACGACCTTCATGCCCAGAGGCCCGCTGCGCGCGCTGGGAAGCCCGGAGGTGAGAAGGGAGAGGGAATGAGAGGAAATCCGGACCTCTCCGGGGGCCCAGGGGCTGGGGCTGAGGGGATGGCCGCCATGTCTTTTGCAACACCTTTCCAGCTGTTTACGTTTCGGGTCGCTCTGCGGAGATCGCGGATTCCCGGGATGGAGTTGTAGGATCCAGGGACTTCGTGGGTGGGGGATTTGCACGGCTCCAAGCTTGTGTGAGGGTGCGTTCCACTTGTTAAAGCATGGCCTCGAGCCAATTTGCTCTGCTCCAGACGCAGAGAAACTCCAGAAATCACGCTGCAGGAGCTTTACACCAAGTGAGTCCGGGAAGTACATTGCCGGTACTTCGATTGACCAAGGATGGGTACCAATCGAAACCCCTACAAGTTCTGGACAGAGGAGGAGTTGCGTTCGCATGGAGCTTAGGGTCTGACATTGAGATTTTGTGCTTGAGAATTTGTGGACTCGGTGCTCCTATTCTGCACCTGAGGCTCACTAGCCGCTGTGGTCTTTCAGATTTCAAGGCGATTATCAAGGATCCAGCCTTCATCATGGCCTTTGCCTCAAAGGGTTGGGGCAATGCGGAGGGCCTCATGGAAATCATTTGAGAACGAGGTGCGTGTCAAGAAGCCCGCGGCGTCGCCTGCAGAGTCTGCATGAGGGCGCAACCTCGAACCTCGTCTCACGTGAAAGGCGCACTTTCCCAAAACGGAGCACAAGCACTGGTGACAAGACAATGCTTTCTTGCTCCGGTTGCAGTTGGTGGCGCCTGAAGCGGCTGAGGGAGCATCCCTTCGATTGAGGGAAACTCCATCGCAGTCTCTCCGATTGTTTTCCTTTTCCGCCCAGGGTGGATGAGAGGCTTTGTCTCTTTCGAAGCCTTGCGAGTTCGTCAGTCAAGAGCTTGAAGACCTCTTGAAGCCTCTTGAAGCCGTGAGCCTCTCCTCCAACCCGCGCCTGCGCTGCCGTCCGGATGTCCATGCTTTGACCGTCAGATTTCAATGTCTTGTGCATGACAAGGAAGAGTAAATTGCCCTCTCCTTCGACTACGCACTCCGGTATCCCACAAGACTGTCAGAGCAACTTGCAAAGGATCGGGGTTTGTCGGTTTGTCGAGAGACGAGAAGGAGTCCGTCGACGTAATTTTCGAGGCTTCCCGGGCCTACAGTGCTCGTAGCTAGGAAGGGTGGCGGGTAGCGCTTCCCTGTGCTGGATTTTCGCCGCTCCTGCTCGAGGAGGTCCTTGCAACACACTTGTCCTAGTGTGAAGTGACAAGCAGATATCCCGACGCTTCCTAGTATCCATGTCCGCAATCCACCTGAAAGAACCTCCTTGGTCTCTAAGTGTGCCGGAGCAGCTCAGAAAACCTGCGCTGCGTACAGTGGCCGTGGCGGAAGGAACACGGATCCAGCCTGCTTTGGCGATTTCCTGCACAGGTAGCTTTCTGACATACCGCAGAGCCGCAGAGTGCAGACTTGAGGGCTTGAAGCCGTGTGGCTCGGGAGAGGTCTGACCTAGGAAGCCGACGCTCGAAGGAGCTAAGGAGCACCCCCAGTGATCCCATTTTTTCCTAGGACAGCCGGCACCGCCATAGACAGCAGCTTAGAGGCTTAGAACGAAGGGACTTCTTTTTTTTAGTTCCTCCATGTGAGCACAAGTTCTCAAGAAAGGAGGAGGCCTGGTGTTGTGTGTGTGTGGGTTTCTACCAGCACTCTGCTTTCGCTGCTGGCAAATTGCTTGATCTTGGGTGTTTAGGTGCCTAGGTAGCAGGCCATCGGCGACTTGTGTCTTCATCGAATCCCAACCCAAAGAGAACATCGCAAGGTTTGGGTTCAATTACTCTTTAAGCCGGGGCTTGATGTGCTGCCCAAACGGATGGTGACTTCTCCAATCGCCAAGCTCGGTTTGGGTGGGTGCAGATGTGGATGCGTCTGGACCCCTGCAGAGGCAAGGAGTTGGAGGCGCCAGGGGACGCAGTCGACGGACGCGCCGCTTCGATGCCTCTGCAGGAGTCGTTGCTTCTTTAAACATTGGCCCTTGCAAGGCTTTGTGGTTGAAGGGGCCGGAGCCGGTAGGCTTAGTGACAGGCGGCGGTTTTGCACCTCCCAGCTGCTCCAAGCTCTCGCGGTCGGAAGAGGACTCCGAGCTGGAGGATGCCATCCATGGCATCGACCTTGCAGAGAAAGCAGAAAGCGGACCTTAGGCATGTGCCTGTCTGCGATGCCGCCGAATGCGGTTCTTGAGGTTTGGATCTTTATGCCTGTCGGCAGTACCTCAAGCAGCTTCAGGTGGAGAAGTCCCTTCGCCCTTGGCCCAGCTGTAGGCCGCTCTGTCACTGAGCACAGACTGTGACTTTGCGGCTTTAGGTCAGGAGAAGCTGGAGCGCCTGGAGGAGAGGCTCAAGGCAGGCGGAGATGTGCCGTTCCCGAATCATGTTCGACACAGAGAAGCACAGAGATCAGAAAGACGTCTGCATTGGAAGTAGACCCGAGCCGGCTCAAAGCTGGTGGCTGTCAGACCACGAACCAAGAGCTGTCCAGCCGCCAAGTCGAAGCTGAGAAGCGCCAGCAGCTTGGAGGGTTCCCAGAAACAACTCGGCTTGGCAGGATCCATGCATATCCATGCTCTCTCCGGAGCTTCGCCGAATCACTTGGCCCAGGCAAACTCGAGTTCTTCGCAGAGCAGGAGATTAATCGGCGCCGATCCGACAGGTCCTGCGGGGAATCGCAGTTTTCTACCACGTGAGGACACACCTGTAACATCCTTCCTGTAGTGCCGAGTTGCGAGAGCGTAAGCTTGGAAGGTCCCAGGTGTGGTTTCGACTTCCGAAGGCCTCAAGTCCCAACGTGTCCCTAGCTTGGCCCAGTGGCAGGCGGTTGAAGCCAGATGCAAGCATCTCAGAAGGGGAAGCATGGCAGGGCCAACCAGACGCAGCGTTCTACGGGGTTGACGGTTATACCCCCCCCAAACTCAGGGCCTTCTTTAAGACCCAAACTCCAAGCAAGAAGGTCCTGAGCCTCCATGGCGATCCGCATGACGACATGGCGCAGGCAGTCCTCCGTCCAGCAGAGTGTAGATCATACCCGTATCAAGGGCTGTCATTCAAGTCTTGTACGCAGTGCGATTAGTGTCTTCGAAGTAGTGGCAACATTGGAAAGAGCAGCAGCAGTGGACAGCACAACATTGAATACCAAACATCGACCAACCACATCCAGCTAAAGCAAGAATCAGAGCAAGGTCCGACCGCCAGTGTCCAGCAATGAAGCCTCTTTCGACAAAAGCAGTTCAACTTGGTTACGGCGGGATTGTAAACATTGCAGATGCTAGGAATTGGTAGTGACTAGTGACGACAAGCAAGCCATCGACCTGTGATAGTGCACTGTCATGAAAACAGTTAAACAAGCAGGAGCCAGCTTCGTGTACACAGCCATGCAGGAGGCAAGCAAAAACAGATCACCAGGGAGACCGTCAATTGCCAAGATGGCGATGTCGAACTCGTCCAGAGAGACGTTCGCAACGTCTCCTTCAGCAGCAGGTGCACGAGCAGCGGCGAGCCAGCGCACGGAACTTCATCGAAAGAGAGCTGCAGACAGAGGCATGCAAGTTTTCGTGAATGGTCACCCTCGCAGCATGGGATCCAGATCTTTCCGGCAGCCCCTTCTTTCTTGCGTGTTCCCTCACATGCACACGCACGCACCCTCGCCAGATGTCCAAGCAGCAGCGCATCGAGCGCACCAAGCCGAGGGCTGAAGGGCTCGGCTTGCCGGGATGCATTCTGGGCGTGGGCAGTTTGGACTTGGGAAGCCAAATCCGTAGGACCAGCGGGCCCAGGGTATCCAAACGAAGGAGCAGCATTGCAGTGAAGACTGACTGCTATCTTTGGTCAAGGTTTGGCTTCAAGGAATACGAGGGGGCACGCCTCATGGTCTTCAAGCCGGGCTCTCACTACTACCAATAGTCTGCACCACCGCCGCCACCACCAGCACCACAAGCTGCAGGCCAGAAGAAGACATGGAAGAGGAACGTGCTACCCTCAGTGACTCAGCCATCCGCTGCATATGTGAGCTTGCAATACCTTGTGTGCGGACACCTCCAAGGGAACCTTCGGGACACGGTGCTGGTCACCTACGCCGTCCCCCATGCCGAGACGCGGAAGAATCTGACCTACCGCATTGTGGGGGCCCCGGGTCCTTCTTCCTTTGGCCCTGGCGGGGCCTTCGAAGACAAATTTAAAGAGTCAAGAAAGGATCGGAGCTCGTCTCCCCCCCCCCCCCCCCCCGCCAGACTCTGTTTTGGGCGCGGCGGAGGAATGGGAGCCTACACCTGGGCGCCCCCGGCCCGGGCACCCACGCACCAAAAGCCGGAGATGTGAGCGACGAGGCTTTGAGCTCTGAATTGCTGCAGGCCCCACTGCCACATAGCTCAAAGTTCGACACGTCGGCTATGCTTTGAAGCGGCCAAGTCAGAAAGTGCCCNTGGCTCTGGCGCCGCGGGCGCTGTGTACTTTGGCCCCGAGGCGGCCGCGAAAGAAAAATTTAAAAAGGGAAAAAAGGGGCGCCCCGCGCCCCCCCCCCCCCCCCACCACGTCAGACTCTGATGTTGGCGCTGTCGAAGCATGCGAAGCCTACACTTGGCGGCCCCAGGCCAGGGACACCAGCATCAAAAGTCTGAAGGAGGACGCCTGCGCGCCGTGTGCTGAGCTGGTAAAGCTGACACGACCGCTTGCAGTTGCACCCGACGGGCACTTTCTGACTTGGCCGCTTCAAAGCATAGCCGACGTGTCGAACTTTGAGCTATGTGGCAGTGGGGCCTGCAGCAATTCAGAGCTCAAAGCCTCGTCGCTCACATCTCCGGCTTTNGGGCACTTTCTGACTTGGCCGCTTCAAAGCATAGCCGACGTGTCGAACTTTGAGCTATGTGGCAGTGGGGCCTGCAGCAATTCAGAGCTCAAAGCCTCGTCGCTCACATCTCCGGCTTTCTTGCGCCAACTCTCCGCCATGCAGATCTTCGTGAAGACCCTGATGCTCAGCTGCAATAGCTGCCACTACGAAGCCAAGCGTGGGCGTGCTTTGGGAGCTGAGCACCCCAGATTGTTGCAGAACGACAGGGTTTGTCCCACCAGCCCGCTCCAGGATTGTAGTGGCTCGAATCCAAGATCCAGTCGCGAGAAGCCTGCAGTACGACTGCTACGCTCAGGACTGGCAAGACCATCACCCTGGATGTCGAGGTCTTCCGCATGAGATGAAAGCTTGAAAGCTAGATCCAGTCTCGCTGCCTGGGCTAGGCCTCGGACACCATTGACAACGTGAAGGCCAGGTACCCAGCAGTTCACTGTCGGCCGAGTGGCAAAAAACCAGCAACAACTTCTTGAAGGCCAAGATCCAAGACAAGGAAGGCGCGCTGCTGCGGTCTCGGGTGCCAGATTTTCGGGTCCTCAGCTGCTGCATCAGCACGGGTATGTTGAAGCATGACACAGAAGTCCTGGTCAAGCAAATCTCACACCTTGCTTCCGAATACCCACGGAACTTCCTGCCAGGCATTCCTCCAGATCAGCAGCGCCTGATCTTCGCCGGCAAGCAGCTGGAGGTCCGAGAAGCTGCGGTTTCTCGAAGTCCGTCACAAGAACTGTCTCAATGCTTCAGTCACTGAGGGTAGTTGTAGGGTCAGACGGATCAGAATCCATATCACTTCGGCGTCTTCTTGAGTAGACAATGCCAGTCACGGGATTTCGTTTCCGATTTGCTCAAAGAACCGCGTGGTTTGGAGATATCTGGAGTGCGCGTTCGCAGTGTCGAGAAGCACAGAGCAAGTGGCAGTTCGGTGTCTTTGCCTCGCCCTTGAAGTGATCCCTGGAGCGCGGGAACAGAGACCGCAGTGCAGTAACAGGCAGTAGGATGCATTTGGGTCTTCGCTTGGGAAAATTGTAAACGCTTTTCTTATTCGCCCCTTCTCTCCAGTAGGATGGCCGCACGCTCTCGGACTACAACATCCAGAAGGCAATTGTAAGCGTGTCCTTGTGCCTGTCGCACTTCTTGAGCATGACTGCCTGCTCCTGTCGCTCAGGAATCTACTCTCCACTTGGTCCTTCGCCTCCGTGGTGGTCATTGCCAGGCATTCAGTGCTTCCGGGTTCGTGTTTTGTGAAGGCTCGAAAGGGAGAATGACCGGTTCTGATTGATGATGTTTTGATGGGTGGGGCTACCCTGTGTTTCGAGAAAGACACAGGGTCTTCCAAGTCTTCGTGGCATACTCTTGCTGGATTGGGAGTATCGGAGTTGTCTCAGTTGCTGCTGGATCTTCTCCTTCGCAGGAGTCGTGTATGTAAATTTTGCAGGACGGCGGTTGATGCTTTCCAGGTGCCATGTGGCATCTTCGACGACCCCAAGCTCGTGGCGGACGTGAACGAGGCTGTGGCGACCATCAAGAAGGCCGGTCGTGGCTCAGAATGGCGATGGCCCAGCCTCGGTGTGTTCAGAGGCGATGGTGCAGATCGGTGAGCTCTCGGCTTCGATGACTCCTCTCAACATCAACCAGATGACCCGTTGGGTCAACACCAAGGAGGACGGACTCCGACTTCGTATTTCTGTAGGCATCTAAAGATTTTGGGACATTCCTGGTCCGTCGTGTTTTATGTGTCCACTTCACGTGACGAAGCCGAAGGAGCATGCCGGCAAGATCATTTCGCTGATGTCGGAGTACTGCCTCTGCCAGCGCATCAAGCCCGTGAGCGACCCCAAGACCCCTTTTTCCAGCGAGGCGGGAGATTTCACGCCGCCTTGGTTGCTGTAAGGCTGTGAGGGCGATGAAGTGTGCTCCCGGTGTTACAAAGAAGTCAGTTGTGAGAGACCAAAGCCTGTTTGCGCTGGCTGTTAGGCAGTCAGCTGGTCCCAAGTCGGAAAAACAAGTGAATCGAACGGAGTAGCGTGGATGCTGGTCCCAGGCTGACTTCATTGCAGCACTCCAGGCACACCACCAGGCTGGTGCGGCAGATTTGGCAAAGCAGTCGACACGTAGGTCTGATTCGCAACAGAAGGTCATGCTCGCGGCCGTGAAGTGCAAGCAGAACGTCGACCCGGCACTGGCTGATTCTTTGGCCGGAGCCGTGGCTGAGATGAGCAAGATGTACCTCAAGTGAGGGCCCGGCCCACAAGAGGCAACGGAGGTGCTGTGGGTGGAGTTTTGCTTGCATTTCAAGTCGGCCTTGCTCTTGCTTGGCCCTGGAAAGTATAGACTTCTGCCTGCAGCCATGAGCCTCTGCGGCTCAGACGAGGGTCATGGCTTTAACGATGGAGAAAACGGGTGCGTTTTGCGTCTGCAGGGTGCTTCGCCTCCTCGGCTCCTCCCTCCTCGCCTCGCTGAAGGTACTGGGGTCTTTCGGAGGTGGAGTTCGTCCTAAAGACAGTGAGCAACGCAAAGCCCTGTGATACGATGAAGCCGGTGACTCAGAGTCAGTTCAGTGTCCTAGAGAGTCCAAGAGTGCCACGAGTCGAGCGTCCAGACGTTACGCACCCAAGCTGATTCTGGCGTCTGGCCACTGGCGACCTGACACGTCGTGTCTGTGGGTACTTGGCTAGAGAAGAACCATATCACTTTGCAAAGCATGTTTGAGGTCAAGCATGTCGATATTAGGGAACAGGCTCGGCATCCACCTTGCCATTGTCTCTTTGCATCTGCAGGGTGGTCGATGCCTTCCGCAAGGACGAGGAGGCACATTTCGTGCTCGTGCAGAAAGCACCGACCGCAGCTCAGGGTCATCTGTTTCGGGCTTGCAACAACACTAGGTTGTCGGATTAGTCTCGGCTAAGAAGACCTTGAACAATCAGCGTACAGTAGCCTGCAGAAGACGAAGACGAGGAGGGGAGCCAGCAAGAGGATGGATGCAGGAGAGACCAAGGTTGAATCCATATTCCAAAGCAAGTTCCGAACTCCGAGTGCGGCTGGGGGCAGCGGGGGTAGGAGCTGGGCGTCCCCACAGGAGAGGTGCCAACGGAGCTTGCAGGTCGCAAAGTTTTTGCACTCTTCAATCTGAGAGCTTTGGAGTGGCAAGCATGCTGAACTGGATGAGTGCGGGCCGTGAAAGTGGACATCAAAAGCGTAAATGAATCACATCCAATGAGAAACAGGAACATCGCGCAATATCGCGCATTCCCTCGCTCAGCCCAGGAAGAACATTTCTCTACTGGACAAGGAGTACATGGATATCATTCCGAAGACTGGTCCTGGCCTCGGCGCTGGCCGGAAGTTCCGTTGAGGCAGAGATCACAGCTTCTGAGATAGTTGAAGCAGTACTCCAGGGCGAAGAGGGCAGCAGCTACGGCAGCAGCTGCAGGCCAGGGCTTGAGAGTTCGCGTTTCGTACGCCAAGCAAGAGGGCAACGGCTCAACACCAGAGCCGCAAGAGAAGAGCTTCGTGGCATTACATTTATGACATACATACGCACATATGTAAGTAAGTACACACACACACACACACTCTCTCTCTCTCTATATATATAGGTGTGTACACATACATATTTATATTTCTGTTTCTATGTACATAGGTCTGTAGCTTTTGAAGAGGCCCGAGGCATCCCTTGCACGTTCAGGAGCAGAGCGCCACCACCAGCGCTCTTTTGGCAGGGGCTGACGGTTCGTTGGCGGAGCAGATGGTCCTTCTCCCGGGCCTCTACCAGTGCGCCACAGGGGATTGAGAACCGAGATTTGCAGCGCCAAGTTGAGCAATTCGAACTCCGAACTGAGAACAGGCTCTGCTTTGGCACGTGTGTGTGTGTGTGCGCAGGTTCATGACGCAGCGAGACAAGGACGTAAGGCAGCTCGCGCGCTCAGAAGACGGGGGCTTTCGGAGTCCGGCAAAGCTGCAAAGTGCAAGAGTCCGCAAGAGATGAAAGTCCGAACCTGGCCAACTCCTCCTGCAGTGGCGGGTCTAGGGTGGAAGCCATGCCGGGCCAGTCATGATTAGTGAATCCCGAGGCACTTGCAGCGGACAAAGCTACGAAGTTTATGTGTCAGCATCCCAGAACGACGTGCATTCGACCGATTGGCCAGATCCTGGACAGATCTTGTGAGCCAGTGCTTTGGCCTTGCCTTTGAGGCTTTGGCTTTGGGTCGCAGGTGTGGGCCTCCTCCCGACAGACAGCTGATCTGAATAAGGTCTACCTGGTTCTCGCCGTCCTCTCCGCTTCCAACGTGTACCTGCTGCGCCCGCCTGGTGAAGGTTTTTACTGCACCAAGGGTGCAGACCCCGGAAGTCGTTGCGAAGCCTCACAGTGGTAGTTTGCTGACTTGGCCAACTTCGATCGAATGCCTTAAGGCATCTTGGAGCTACTGGCAGGAGCAGCGCAGGGAGAGGGGCAATTTTGCAATTTTGGGCGGACCAGGGTCCAAACTGGCAGTGGCTGACCAGCGACGAGTGCTTATCGAATATAATATAGTTCGTCCAATACTTGCATGGGGTTGTAATGGTTTCTGAGGCCATGGTCAGACACACAGTAAATCAGTAAACCTCGAAGGCCGCAGTAACCAACACTTGACCACTTGTTCCCACCGCAGCGATGCGTTGGCGAGTAGGGACTCCGGGTTTGACTCACGTGCAGGCGACGTCCATTCCCAGCCCATGGCAGACATCCGGGACTCTCAGGACGTCTGGCAGTGGTTCGATGCCAAGAAGTAGTGTGAGGCAGCGTCATGTACTTGCCAGCAAAGAATGCTCGGTGTTAGTGGAGATGCATCGTGAAGCGTGAGGCTGGACAAGACCCTGGTGGCTTGCTGCTTACTGTACCCCCTTCGTAGCTGTGCTTATCTCAAGATGTCTACGAGACACATCCATCAGAAGCCGGAAGCACAAGATACAAGATACGAGAAGGTCGCTGCTACTTCTGGGAAAAGGATACTTGGGTATAGAACCTGCTCAGCTGAGGCGGAGGTTCTCACCGATAATTCGACCCTGCGGAAGAGCAACTACCTCGTCGGCTACCTGCAGGTGGCACGGCAGTTTTGTCCGAGCTGAAGTGGTCCCTTCAAGTTGGTTCACAGCTTCGGGCAGGAGGTGGGAGAACTAACGTGTTGAACTTGCAGTCCTCGATTGGCCAACTATCAATGGGAACTTGGCGCGGTGAGTGGAGAGAGCGGCGTAACCTTGTTTTTTGACTATCAGCCCGACTACATGTCAGACCTCGAAAACCCTCAAAGTACTTCGAACCCGAGACCTAGTCTGGCTTGTCCGAGTTGCGAGAGCGTAAACCTAAGCCAAGCGATCCCGACGGCGAACACTGCCGAAGGCAGGCAGCAGGGAACTGACTGTCGGCGTTGTATTCGTAAGCCCTAGTTGATGATGCTGTGGCTGCAGTCGTGCCTGGTGCCGCGGCCCGAAGTGCCAGGTACTTCAGCAACAGGTCGCTGCCCCCTCGGCGCTTCATTGTAGGGGCATCGAGGAATACCCGGCTGGTTTGCAAGTTCGGAGACTGCTTTTGCCACCCTCCCCTTTCCGCCCTGCCTTGGAGCCCTGCGATCTTCGTCTAAGTTGAATCTACTTGGAACCGCCACACTTTCCGTGGACCCTACGTCCTTGCACGCACCACCCTGGAAGAACATGCCGTGCCGTACTGATCTTGGAACTTGGTACTTCAGCGATCTGCTAGCGAGGTAACTATCTTCGAGCTACGCAGCTCAGCCTAGAGCACCCGAACCTTGCATCCTTGGCGAAAGGAGCCCGACAGCAGCCTTTCCTGTGCGGAGCCAGGCTTCTGCCTTCTTTCGATTAGGCGGTCTGGAAAGTTCAGCAAAAGCTCGGCGACAGGATTCAGAGCTTCAGTTCAACCAGGTGTGGTCCAGGCTCTGGCGGATACTTCGGCATTTGAGTTAGTCCACTGGGGCAGCCAGGTTTTGTGGCTTCGGGGGAGAGTCCAGCACCAGAGGTTTGTTCCACGGAGCATCTTCTCGCGTTTGGACAAACAGACAGCTGCAAAGAACAGCGAAAAACAGCTCCTGACCCTTGGACTGGACTCGGATACTCAACCTCACTGTGGGTATTTGCATTGCCACAGTCTTGCCAGCGCTGAGGTGTGCACCTGAAGTTTGAGGAGACTAGTGTCCTCCTCTTGGCTTTCTGGCGCCTGGTAGGTAAGGCAACGCTTCGCGGTTGTGACCACGAAGTGCTCTAGTATGCTCCAGCATTTCGAGTGGATTGGGCATGCTGTCTACGCCGGAGCAGGCAGTACTCAGTCTGCTTGCGGCTGTTTTCTGTAGACCCTCAGGTGTTCCGGCAGGAGGACCCCCTGCTCAAGCATTACTTCCAGCACAAGCTCGGCCAGGACCACCATGTGCAGCTGAAGGGGGTCCTTCAGAGGTCCTTTTTGACTTTTCACGGAAGTCAGTTTCGGGAGGTGCTGGAGCAGAGGCTTCTTGGACAAATCTACTTTCATGTCTACTTCTGTTTGAGGGGCTGCGTATGGCTGCGTAGGACAGCTGCTGGAACCTCTTTGCCTCAGGATTTACGGGATGGGGCTCTGCTTTTTGGAAGTTGTTGCCGACCGGGTACACGGTGCAAAGTCCGAGGCAGCAGAGTTTCATGGACGCAAGACTGCAGGAGGGGAGGTCCTCCACCAAGCCGTGGGAGCACCATGAAGCTCCCTATAGAACCTCAGGTGGGTGTTCTGCCGGAAGACTGTGTCCTTGGCATTCCAGCAGTTTTGACTTCTAGTTTGCAACAGAAGACCGAAAGTGAGTAGGCTGTGGCTGCGGCCCATGCGATAGTGGGCAAAACTCCAGCTGGAAGGTCATGTTCCGAAGGCAACACGTCCAAACGGCATTAAACAGACCATTAAACAGCAGCCCCGGTCCGTGTTGCGGCGTGAGAGAGCATTCCAGCTGGTCCACGCCCTGCAAATCCGCACCTTCGAACGGTGATGCGAGGAAAGCCGAGTTCGGGTTGGGATGCTTCGTGATGCGTTGCGATCATGTCACTTGCAGGCTTGTGTCGTCCCATGTTCATGTGGAACGGCATTGAAGAGCTCTTGCAGAGCATGGGGCTGCACTTACAGAATCTGCATTGTATGTGTATGCTGTCGCCTGACTTGTCGAGTGCGAGTGACATAAATATGCTGTCGGTTCGCTTGCCAGCTGACGCCACCCCGGCTTTTGTCTCATATGCGGTTTTCTCGCGGTTGAAGCTTGGCTAAGCTTGCTGCCTTATGCGGTGCCTCTTACTGTCTTTCTTCCCTGTGCAGATCTACAGTTTTGCGTTTGTCGGTCCCAGCCGCAGCATGCAGCTTCTGCAACTTCAGTCTGTTGAGTTGCGCAGATGGGTCCACGATGCCAGAGCAGGATTAGCCCAAAGCAAGCTGGGCTTCGCGTCAGGTGCAGCGCCTAAAGCAGCTTCTTTCGAACGGGCACACGCATCGGGACATCGTTTCTTGGCTGCCCTAGCTTCTGGGAGTTTGCCACCTGACGGGTCATTGTCGCCCACATTTCTTTCATCGTGTTTTGTTTTCGTTGTCCGGTGGTGTGAGTGATGGGATGGTGATGGTGTGCACACCCTGGTTCTTGGCTAAGGTGGCTTCGGGTTCTCGGCAATTTTCTTCTGTTTCCGCAGCGGAGGGGTGAGGCTTGCTAGCAGTGAAGGCACCCCTTCCCGTTCTCCTGAAAACACACCTGCGGGGCCTACTCCTGAACCCAGCCCCGTCCTGATTCGTCCTCCATCTCACTTCGTGCTGCGTCCTAAGCCTTAGCATCTGGCGCAGCGGGGCCGGACCCGACCCACCCCACATGCGGATCATCATATGTTTGGGTTTGTGTGCCATACCTTGCGTGTCTGCCAGACATTGGAAAAGACTCGTTATTTCATTTTTGTTCTTGCCACCACTTTATATTGCAGCCATGGAACTCGTACACCACCAATACGACGACCGTTGCAAGGCGGTTGTTTCGTGTATGCGACCAACGTTTACGACTACGAGATTCCTATGTGGTCCACGGCAAAATACATAGCGAGCGGCAGACGGAAGTCTACACGGTTAGATGGGTGAACACATCGACGCATGTTGGGTTAAAGGCAAAAGAAGCTGATAGGGTTTGGGGTTTAATAATGATTGGCATTGTATCTTGCTTGATTAAACGCTGGAATTTCGAGATATCAGTTGCTAGCCATGAGCATGTTCGCTTCTGTTGCGCGAAACCGTGGTGCACTTATTTTCTGCGTTCGTCAGTGCTGATTGACATTGCTAACATGGCAACACCTCAATGGGAGAGCTCGATGCAAAGAGGGTTTAGCATCGGCCCCAGCCTGCTGAGTTCGGTCAGTCAGCAGGCTCCAACCTTAGAGACCTTACAGCGACAGCAGTCGTCCCTCTGTCGAGAAGGCGTTCCCACCTTCCACCAAATGCTGGCGCTTGTCACTTCAGACTTGTTTCGGGACTGCCGGCGTGGCCTGTGACAGTTCTGCATCACATCTGCGGACCTGTTGGGGCTGCCCTACTCCGCATGCAGATCCTGTCGCATTTTATACAGCACATCAAAAAAATCCTTGTGATTTCATGTTCGTTTGCATCATCACCCCCTCGTGGCAGCCTTGGAGGGGCGTTCATCAGTTGAAACTTCTGGAAGCTTCGTGGTTGGTAGCAGCTCCGGGATCCTGTTTGCACCCAGGACTGGAGTACGAGTTGCAGCACACGCCAGGGCCTCGCCAAGGATCAAAAAAACCTTTTGTCGGAGTGATCTTCAAGCACGCAAAAGAAGCCACCCTCTGAGGAATCTGTATAGGGTGTGCTGTAGCTGCTGTAGCCTAGAGAGTGTCTCGACGGCATCGAAGGCTTCAAGTCACCTGAAGGAGTCGGTCAAATGCATGTTGCGCTGACAGAATATGCAGACCCCACTTACGTGGATCAATACTTGTGACTGATGGGCTAGTCGTAAGCGTCTTGGTGCGACTTCTGCCCATTTGCTTCTCCAAGTACGGAGACAATCTCTTCTGTTTGTGTTTGGTCTTGTTCACCCGTGTCTTCTTCGCCGTCTCGTCCAGGGGTGCAAGGAATGCTTTTACAGATGCTACTTTCTTCCCTCCTGCGCTCACAGGCCGCTGAGCGAGGTGCGTGAAGCCTTCCTGGAGGACACGGCCGTTCGGCATCCTAGCGGTGCTCTGTGACGAGAAGCTCGGTGCGACCATGCATTCTGATATGTTTGTTTTGGTTTTGACCGGTCTTCCTTGTAGACAGAGCCAGCAGGACCTTGCTTATCCCAGCATGAATTGACCCTACTGCAACCATGAAAGCCAATCTCAGCTCGCGGGTTGGAAGAATAGAAGACTCCGTTTGGCCATCTGGGGGTTTGTGCGGCTCGGCCTGACAAACCCAGACAGTTTTCATCATAGCCTGCTAGCCTCCGTTTCACAACTCTTCGGGTAAACGGAAGCTTCCGAACCTCCAGGACATGACTTTCCTGCGCTCACAGGGGTGGTGCAGGCCTCGGAGCAAAGGCTCCCCAGGCGACTGGTGAAGCGTCTGCCCACACTGTGTTGACCCCTTCGGTATCTTCCGTGGATGAAGGCGGTGACATGTCGTTGCACCTGTGCTCGCAGACCAAAAGTCTGCTTTGCTGAGGCTCGGTGCGCAGACCCGAGCTTTGCACGTCAGCTTTGTCGCATATAACGATCCTTGGCAAAGAGCATCAGAGCATCATGAAGGGCGGGGCGATATTTAGAGCAGATGTACGTCGTGAAGAGCTGCAGGCTCCTCATCTCACGTGGATTTGGAACAGGTGAGGTTCTCAGATTCCCAGAGGAGCAGACAAAAAACTCTGCGGCGAGTATCATGTTGGCCGGGCCGGCAAGGTTTACCTTCGAGTTCAGCGCTTTTGGAACCATCCATGCCACGCCCCACGTCCAGCTGTACAGGCGGGAGAATTGGCAGTCTTGAGTGCTTTCCTATGTTACATGCATGAAGGCCCCGGGTCTTCGACTACGGCATGGAGAGCAGCCTAGCCTTTACGGACATCTCCAGGTGGATGTGGGTTTGCTGGTTTGCTTTTTCTTGCAGTGTGTTCTCGACTTGCGTCGCTGGCTTGGGCAGATTTGTGCTGATGTTCTACATATTTTTCCAGGCCATGGATTCGTTGTATTGTTGCGCGAGCAGACTTGGCGCATGTGAAACGGGGCCCCGAAATCTTGACAGGTCTTTTGGGATTTCCGTTACATGCAACGAAAGTCCGGCGTGTGCTGGAAGCATCTCTTCACCACACAGGCGAGTCCCGGACCAACGAAATCTCTTTCTAATGGTACTGGCTTCTGGCAACAATTTTTGTTTCATTCTGGCACAGGCCCTTATAGACGCGACGATTGTCGTGGTGCTCCTGGTTGTACTTTCGCTGCGGGCTTCCTATCTGGGAAATGCCGGATCCTCAGAAGATGCCGCGGCCGAACCAATCGTGATTGTCAGCGGGGAATGCTTCAGGACTCGACCGTGGGGTATGCAATGTCGCATTGCAGCACTTTTCAGGATGTATGCGCCTCAGTCCAGACTTTTGCGAGGCTTTGTCTTGATCTGACCTTGGGTTGGCACTGCTCAACCCGAGGCTGGCCGAATGGCTGAATACTATTCACTGCATACCACACTGGACACCGTGTTATTTGCCAGGGCCTTTGTAAGTGCCAGCGCTGGTCTGGCATAGGTGAGTGCCAACCAGACCCTGCAGTGCTGTGCTTTTCGCATGCGTGGCACCGACTGCTTTCAGGCGCTTTTCATCTACAGGTTCTTCTATTTCCTCCGGGTGAACCGCCAGGCGGATGCTTTAGCAGATTCCTCTTGACTTTTAAATTGCGATATGTAAGTTCGATGAGTTTGCTGACTATCTCGCTTAGTCACTTGTCCTTGCAAGTGGCACGTGTTGCCGCTTCTGGCTGGCGAAACAATTCTTGTCCAGCTGGAGGTGTTTATCCTGTGGGCCACTGTGCACCGAGCCTTCCAGACCGCTTCGAGGCCAGGCGGGTGGGTTCTTGGAGGGATCGCATAATGAATTGTAACGAATTGCAGAATACAGTAAAGGAATTACTCAAAGTACTAAAATGCAATGTAATTACGCTCTCGCAACTCGGACACAGCCAGACGAGGCGAACCAAGGCAATGTAATTAATAAATGAGAATATAATGTATTTACCATCCAACATTGTAGAAAATGTCATAACATGTTATATTGTAGTAGTATAGTACGTTATAGCAATATCTGGAAGAAGTTGTACAGCGGTATAGAATGGCACAGTATAGTACAACATGCCACTTTGCAATAAATATAGTGCTCGTATATCAGGACACATCAAAGTATGTTGTCCCAATGCAGTGTGTATATATATATATACACATAACAGCATGTAGCAACATATGATGCATGTCATTGAGCATTATGCAATATGTGATGTGTAATGTAAAACAGCTAGTGTTCACTATAGATCAGTTCATACTGCACTATCCAGTCCATATTGACGATGCAAAGTGTGAAGTTCATAATAGCAAGCGTAGTATGGTATGTAGTGTATAGACTTGTAATTACACATTATGTTCATATTTATATGTACATGTATACATAGACGCCAGATACGCTAAAGCATGAATGTAACACATAGTTATCAGTTATATTACAAGTAGTTGAAGGTGCATAATATTTTACATACAAAATGTACATATTATATGCCCACTGCTTGCTGTATATTCATGTATATATATATATATATGTGGGTGTGTGCTGTTATATGTAGTGGTTTATATATAATAGAGACTGTTTCTGCAGAGTGCAGGTGCAAGCTACATGAAACATTATAACGTACTGTGTGATAAAGGCTACACCGCAAAGAACCTGCAATATGATAGGTATGCGGATATATATATACACACATATGTAGATGTATATATGTATAGGTACATGTAATTATATGTGCATATTCATGTATGTGTATGCATGCGCCTACGCATGCATAAAGAAGTGTGTGTACATAGATGCTCATGTTTCATCATCCATTATGATATTTCAGAAGTAGAGTATTTAAGATACTCTTAAGGATAGGTTAACTCACTTATGGAAACACTGAAACTTTTTGGATGGCCCGTAACTTAACATACTATAAGATGACATATGTATACCATATTAAAGCATCAAGTAATTGGTATAGTATAAATATAGTGCGGTATAACATGATCTGGCATGATACATAATGTTAAAACACGAAACAATATGATACTATGGTGTACTGTGTCAGTATGGTGCAATATGCTAGAGTGTCAAGTCTAGTTAGTATAGCTAAGTATAGTCTAGTAAGATATACTATAATAGCGCGGTCACGAGGCAGTCGTGCAAAGCTTTAAACAAATCGTCGGAGGCTTATTCTCCTCCTTGCGCTGCCAGTCCTTGTGGGCTTCGTGCTTTGCCACATGGCCCCTGAGCCGCAAGCTCCAGGGTCTTCGAAGTCAGCACCCCGTGTTGGACAAAGCCGGGCCTGCCTCCTACCTTGAGCACAAAGCGCGTATGTTTCGCCGGTAGAAAGCGGCCATGAGGGTGTTTTGAGATAGAGGAGAGCAGTGCCAAGAAGCTGAGATCTTAGTACTCAGCCCTGGACGTGAGAGTACTAGCTGTAAATCGCGAATTCAAGCGTCGGGATCTTTCATGACAGATGACAGCCAGCCGAGGCTGTCACCGGCGCATCCCTGGAGAGCGGGAGGCCCTTTCTTTGGTTTTTTCCTGCCAGGCATCGGATGATGGAGGTAGGCTACTGAGGTAGGCTCTGTAGCGAAAAATGGTTGAAGGCCCACAAGGACACTTGAAGGTCGGCTTCGGGCAAAGGGTGTTGCCACACCATCCTGTCATGCCACGAAGACTCCAGAATCCAAGTCGACTGCTTGTGAAGGAATGTGGGGGCCACTTTTGCGCGGACGCTCATCCTTTTCTTCGGGGACAACGCCACGGTGCAGGCGTACGACCCCAATCGCTTCTACGAGCCATGGCCCCAGTAGCTTCACGCCTCGGTCGGAGTGGAGTAGAGGGGAAGAGCGGGCGCAGCAGAGTGAGCTCAGTTCGGGTTAGTGTATAGATGCTTGACTTGGTTTGAGGGCCGGTTCAATGCAAGCCTCCGTTCGGCTACGCATCTTGCCACTCACCATGTTCCGAGGGAGCCCGCGGCTTAACCGTACTGCTCCAGATGTCCTGGATGCCAGGCTCGCCTACAATGTCGGTCTGTGGTACATCGGCAGGCAGGATGGGGCAATGTCGGGGGAACTTCGGTGACGAGCCATGGATCGGGCATGATGACTTAGGGAAAGTCCATTTCACGTACCAAGCGCTGAGGCTGGTCATCGCCAACACGTGGACCGCCATGTTGATGCAGGAGCCCGGGCCTCGGATTCCTGGAGCTATCCGAGCATTCCCCTGCTTCTGGCTTCCATGGGAAGGGCTCGTTGCCTCAGGTACCAGAAAATGCGAGTTGCCGCGGGATGTGATCCAAAGCACTACCGATGGAAGGAGCCGCATGAGGATGCCCGTTTACTTTGGGAGTCTTCAGCAGCTTGTCTTGGCTTCGTCGTGCATCCTAGATCGACCATGACACCCCGTCTTGGCACACTTAACTGGACAGCGAGCAGCTTAAACTTACGCGATGTTTGCGTGGCCCGCGTGTTGTCGGAGCGGTGAAGATTTTCGCAAGCTACGTGTGTCATTCAACCTTGCTGCCGCGTGTCGACGGCCAACCTTGCAAAAGGTTCAATTTCCACTGCGCTGGTAGGTTCATCCCCATACCACGCCCTTGCATGTCAAATCCTAGGGTTTAGGACTGTAAAAGACTTCAGCTTCCGTTCCGTTCGACGTAGCTGCCCTGGCAGGAGTTCGACTGGATTGGCCCATGGCTCAAGACCGGTTTCCTGCAGTGGTTCAGGAAGAGGATTCCCAGAAGCTGATGAGTTTTGGGCAAGACACGAATCGGAGCCCATGTTGCCGCCTGCTGAGACTGGATCCTGGCATGGTCTTCCTGCATGATTGAGCACGGGCACCCCGCTTTCAGAGGGATGTTTCCGAAAAAGAGAGCATGTCGCAGGCTGCCTGGAACCGTTTTCCGCCGTGTGCAGATGTTGGCGGCAGCCGTTTCAGTGGCATCGGACCTACGTTTGCTAGCGTCCTTGCAACAGGTTGCGGTAGTAGGCCTCGTAGGCGTAGACCCGCCGCTCCGGAGTCGTCCTTCCTCTTGATTGATATTAGTCGAGAGGGTTTCGGGAGTTCGAGCCGCAGCCGCCATGATGCCAGGCCTTTGAAGAAGCTTTACCTTCGCTTGCGGCCCTCCATCAAGTGGCGGCCTCAGCTTGCGGCCCCGGTTTGTCTTCCGAAGCGGTTGGGACCTGTTGGACTCAGAAAGCTTCTGCCTTGAAGCTTCTTGGCAACCTTTGCGCTTCGAGCTTCCAAGTTCAACTATCGTAGGTTTCACGGTGCCAGCAAGGGCAGACCAGACCGTGTTCTTTCAGCATCGGCTTGTGTGGACGGTCGGGGCCATGCACTTCCGGCACTTCCAGGCCAACAAGGCGTTTCCACGACGACGACAGCCTCGAGTGAGCTGGAAGCTGTCATCGGACTTGAAAGTGCATGTTGGAGGCTTCGGAACCGAAGCTTGGTCAAGCTCAGGAGGGCATCGGTAGTGGCCCAACTTCGGAACCTCCTACAGCAGACCCCAAACCCTCAAGAGTGACTGCAGTGCATCAAGGCTTCACCAACTCCCCCGAAGATTGGAAAAAGATAGCATCCTTTTGACTTTTGGAGCGCTCCTGGGACGGAAGGCGAGCCGAGCTCAGAACCCTGAAATCGGCCTCACCACATCTCTTTTGCAACATTCTGGTGATTCTGGTGGTCACTGGTGGTCCGAGTACAGCAATGGCAGGGTTTTGAGATGCCGGAGCTGCTGCGGAGGATTGCTTGCGTGCCGCAAGCGCCGCAAGCGCCGTTAGAATCTAGAAGGTGCCCCAGCTGTTCCCAGCCCGGCGGCATGCACTTCTGAATTCTGAAGCACACCCTCACCCACACGGGGTTCATCTGCGTCGCAGACAGGTTGAGACTAGCGACATCCTCGCAGTGCGCCAAGGATGCATATAGGGGAGTGCATGCAGCCGTTGAAGCCCCGAAGATGGGCCAAGACGCCTACATGCTTGGGCATGAGGAGCAGTGAGGCTTGTACAGTTTCAGTGTCGGCCTCCAAGCAGCAGCCCCACATGTTTCTAGGTTGCAGGCCCTCGAAGAAATCACGAGCCCGCATCTCTGAAGTCGTGGATGCTCATTTTTCAGCAAACCCAAGCTGGTGTGATTTCTTCGGCACGGCAGCAACGACGGGTCTCTGCAGAGCACAGAGACCAACCAGATATATGCATTCAAATGGTTGTGGGCTCCGGTGCACCCTGGATCCTGGCGCAGAGACCATTCATGGCTATGACCCCAAGTATCTAAGCCCCGAAACCCAAAGCAACAAAGCACCTTCGCATGCTCCTGATAGTTCTCTCAAGGAGGTTCCTCAGTTTATTGACCAGCCGGTTGTGTGGAGGTCTTCGTCATCCCGCAACTCGGGATTGTCAAGGTTCGCCACTGCCGGCAGCCCCACGCAGCGTGCGTGCAGCAGGGAGGTGGAGATAAAAGCACGAACGTGTCGGCTCTTCATTCCCTTCAGAAGTTCACCCATCGCATCAAGTGACCCTTGGCTTCCAGCAGCAAGGTTGGGGCGGGGGGGGGGGGGCAGGGCAGCCACAAAATAGGATCTTCGGAGCATTGCGCTGCCGAGTTCTGACCGTTGGGCCAAAGCTCAGAGGACAAAAACTCAGACATGGCAGCGTTTTCGTTTTTTTTCTTTGGTTTCGAGAAGCATGAATTGAGTTCAATGGTGCTCAGCCAAACAGGTTGGTGAGTTGAGTCAATGACGGGAAAGATCTTGTTGCAAGGAAGCATTCCGGTCTACATGCGTAACGAGGATGGGGATCAACCGACACGTGGAGGGTTTCTGTCACCCGCAACTCGGGATTATGAGAACTCGACATTGGGCTGGATGTTATTCACAAGTCATGGAGCGTATTGAACGGGCTTTCGATGTTTCTTGGGGTCGATGCGACTGCATTTTTGTGGCAACTATCGGCTTTCGGCTCATGCAAGCTGTTCATGAGAGAGGCCCATGAAAGCCACATTAGGCTTCATGTGTCGCGGAGTCTTTCATGCTCCTCTCTCTCCAGGTTCAGGACCCCCAATGCTCCAAAAATCCCCACATCCTGTAACCCAGCTTTCGGCGCCGTGCTTCAGCAGATCAGACATGCACAAGCAACCGCAAGATGATTTAGTTCCAATGCCAATGTTTGCGATTTGACAGCCTCACCGCTCCCATGGTGCTTTGGCGGCACCCGAAAAGAGGGGGTCGAGGTTCAAGGTCAGGTAGGCAGCGAGGACTAGGCTGCATGGGCTAGGCCAACTGCCCTAGTCGATCATTGTCGCAGCTACCGAGGTTGCAGGCCTTTGTAGCATTTTGTAGCCATGGCCTTGAGCAGTCAAGTGCAGCAGTGGGGCGTAAACCAAGGCGGATGATTCCAGCGATCTGCTGGATGCCTTGCATAGCCTCCAGCTTAGCTTGCAGGTTCTGCCTCGGTGCCAGTGCTGCCGTGGAAGCAGGGAATGCATCCTGAAGCCTCTTATGGACGAGGGGGTCGTCGGTCGAGCCGGCAAGCACGAGCTCGCCTTGCAGGTAATGCAAGCTGCAGCATGGTAGTTTCGACGACCTAAAGTTGAGGTTTGGACATCACCGCTTGCAAAGACCTCATCCGCCAGCTCCAGGCGAGACGTGAGCGCCGTGCGAGACCAAGGAAATTTTGGGAAGGAAGGTCGCGAAGTGCTTCAGCTCTAAAATCTCTAAAGCTCCAAAGGATCCTCAAGATTTCTGGATCCAGAGATGCATTTGACTTTTGAGCTTCTCAGAGCAGGGGCGTCTCTTGAGGTCGGGAGCTGGTCGAGCGACTGCAGGAGAAGCTCAAGGCCCGGCCAGAGGATCAGAAGATGCAAAGGCTTTGGGTTGTGTGGAGGATTAGAGTCGAATCATTTGACGGTTTTTGTCGGGGCTTCTTGAGGCGCGACTCCAGAATTTCGGGAAGAAAATGGAACAAAGTTTGGCGCTGAAGCATCCGCAACCTAGCGTCAGGGAGGGCTAACGCAACAGATAACCAGAATCCTTGTCCTAGCTCCTCGGCCCGCCGTTCTAGCGGCAACATCTGAATGTATCGAACGCTCTTCGGCATCGCATGGATCCCATCCTAAACCCCCCGTTCAGGCTTTGAACAATGAGCTGGCCGCCCGCAAGGAGGAGGCGGATCGATGCCGGATGCCCGGAGCATCCTTGTCAGCTGCTTTTGGTGTCTATGACCTGCATGTGTCTGTTTGTATGATATGTATGGTAGAGTATGTGTAGTATGTATGTACGTTCGGTAGGGCCTGGTAGGGTAGTTAGGTCGGGAGGTCGGTTGGTCGGTGGGTAGGTAGGTTGGTAGGTACACATCTATATAGTCAAGCATTTTGATGTTTGATGTGCGCGGGACTCGCAAACAAGTTCCCCATGCAGAAAGGCTAAGCGGCTAAGCTTTGTCATAGGTAACGTGTTACATCTTTATGGGTACTTAATCCCAAGAATGAATAGAACTCAAAATTCTTAATACTATCCAACCATGGACTAGCAATCTCGGACGGTAAGACGCTCAGGTAAGCAGGATCTCCTCGACGAGCAGGCCAAGAATCGTCGCCAAGCCGAGAAGAGGCTTGGGGTGTTGATTCTCAGCATGACGAGCTACATTGCTTGGCGAAGACACAAATCACCTTGTGCTTGAAAGTTTCGCAGCAAAATCGAGTTCCGTACGTGGAGGGCAAGTATTGGAAGTTGATCGTGGCAATTGCCGCCCGCCAGCTACCCCCGGGCGATGCCAGTACATACTTCGTGACAGTTAGACATTGAGTCCCGTTTCATGTCCCACGCAGCCGTACATGTTCGATCCAATTCGCTCGGGAAGCTGCGCGGCTGTCCGTGTACGACAACTGACAACTCGTTCTTTCGATGCACAATTCAGGCGGCACAGGGGCGGCGAGGAGGTGCCGATCTAGGACGAAGGGTTTGGTTCGTGTTCAGCGGGCGAGTTCTTCCCCGGTAGACTTTTCTTACAGCCAGTGAAGCGGGAAGCCGTCAAAGTCCTGTTGGAAAGTGGCGTATTGCTGGCCAGATCGTGTCGACTCAAGACGATCTCCAACGAGAGCAGGCAGGAGCTGCCTCGTTTTGGTACAGCTTGCGGGTTGGTCTTTCTGCGACGCCAGGCGATGGAGCTGCAGACTGCCAATGTGCGGCGCTTCATGGAGACCACGTTACAGGAGCAGGCGGGAAACTGCTCAAACCTTTGTGGATCTCTGGAGTTTCACAGTTTCGAGTCAGAGGATGCTGGGAGTCAAATCTTTGCGAAGGTGCAACGGAACCGAACTCAAAACGAGCTCGAGCCCCGGTGATCACGCCAGGGAGTAGTGACGGGGTTAGAGTCATAACATTTAGTCGCATGGAGTCTCCCATTAATAAGATATGGTTGGTAGCTGGGTGAAGTGAATTGAGTAGCACTCTTATTCCCCGAGGCTGGGTATTCGCATCTACGACGAGGTCGAGTTGATGGTGGAAAAGCAGGGGAGCCCAAGGAGCTTCTCCGACAGTGATGCAGCCACTGCGTAAATCCCAAACCTAAAGGCCCTGAACCCAAGAATCAAGGGGCCTTGGGGAATGAGTAACTGTTCCGCAGGTGCTGAACGTTAGCCTCGAAGCAGGTTGAATTCTCCATGCCTTTTGTCGGAGAAGGAAACCCCGCAACGCCTAGACTCCTAGACCGTTCCTGACCTAAACAGCCCCGATCAGAACACTGAGGAGTTGGGCCAGTTTGCCCATTATTAATTTCGGGCTGCACTCCCGGTACACTTTGCTAAAATGTCGGGATTCACACGCGAGCAGCAGCTAAGCTACAGTGAGGTTCCAGGATCCCATAGATGCAACTTCTACAACGATGTGCACTAAGGTCTGCAGAGGAGCAAGCTCTGGAAAGTGCCTTCCCCGCAGTTACTGTGCTCTTTCCTCATCCCTCAAACTTCAAGATCCAGTGTTCGCAGCCACGAAACCCCTTTTGTTGTGGAGCCCGCTGCCAACGTCTTTGTTCGGGCAGGTAGATACATCGATACAGTCTTGGTCACATACTGCATTCCGAACTCCGAGCTCAAGTACAACCTTAGCTTCCGCGTGGTCGCCGCCCCAGTTCAGCACTGCGAGCTGCAAGTGGGGACTTGGAGGGGCGGGGGCGGCTGTTTGAGCTGAGCTCATGGGGAGCAATTCGATGCAAAAGCCTGTCCAACTTACGATTTGCCGAGGACAAGGACATGAAGTCCAAGAATTTGCGCGAAGACGCTTGCTTGTCAGACTCCCAGCCTCCCTTTTCCAGGACTCCAAAGAATGAAGTTGCACACGCAGCTCCGAGGTACTGGGGCCTCTCGGAGGTGGACTTCATCCTGAAGACCATGAGCAATGCGAAGGTCCATGACGACCTCACGTGAAGCGCTCAGGCTCCGGGCAGCAGGGTATGCCGCTTTGGACTTCGGCCTGTGGCGTCGTGCTTTCCTTGACCTGCACGAGCCAATGTTGCACGTACAAAGGATCCAGAGCTGCTTCAATGAGAACGAGGATGCTCACTTTAGTTTGGTGCAGAAGACGCCGCTGGGCGCTTAGAGCGTTCGGAGCTCTCCATTGCGAGTTCGGATGCTGGTGATGCATGAAGACCCTGAAGCCGTTCGGCTCGGGCCTTGTTTCACGGCAGCCTCCAATCATGGTGGACTTGTTTCCTGGATTGTCGCAAACGAGGTCCCTGTTTCAACTCATCGCCGGTGATGTGAAAGGGGCAGAGCGCACCCAACAGAACTTCATCCGGCAGTGCCCCGGCCTCTCTCAAGTCACTTCGGCTGTGCAGGCCATAGCAGGAGACACGAAGGGGGCAGCGGAAACACAGAAACAATTCGGAGGGGCCATGTCCAGTTTGGCGGACGGCATTCCGATAGTTGGCCACATCAAGGGTGGCATCCACTACGCCTGTGGCGACGATGAGGGTGGAGAGAGAGCCATGAAGGGAGCCTCCCGGACAGTTGGTGCAATTGGTGGCGGTGCGGGTGGATTTTTGGTGGGTGGCCCGGTGGGTGCCGTTGCTGGCGGCATAGCCGGCGGTGCAGCAGTGGATGGAATCACCACAGGCGTGGATTCTGCCATCAAGGGCGAATTCCGACCCAGTGGCGTGGTGGAGTCTGTGAAGAACATGGCAGATGGAAAGGCAGACGCTGGGGACATCTTCGACTTTGGGGCAGGGCTTGCCATGGACGGTGCGGCTGGCTATGCAGGTGGCAAGCTGGCACAGAAGGCGACGGCTGCCAGGGTGTATCGCACGATGCCCGAAGAAGTCGGCAAGCAGGCAGTCAAGAGTGGCGAGCTTCCTGCCGGCCACAACCAAGGAGGACCTATGGGCGAGACGTGGGTCAGCGAGAGTGCCAAGCACCAGAAGCCTTACTTGGAGGCGAAGCGGGCCCAGCAGCCCGAGCTGAACATGAAAACCTACCAGGTGGAGACTAGTGCGAAGGCCCTGAAGAACGTGAAATCGGAGGCCGTGCCTCAGCAGGGCTCGGGGAGACTCAACCGAAACTTGGTGGAAGCCGGCGAGCGTCCCAAGAATGTGACCAATGCCGAGCAGATTCGCGGGCACCCCAAAGGCAAGCAGAACATCGGCATCAAGGGCCAGGAGAATCTCTCGGACTTCAATAAGACTGTCCGGAAGATCAAGGAGGTGGACCCGAACGTTCTGACAGAGCATGGCCCTTTGAGGAAGGCTGCGGGGCGTTTCGGCAAGCCCGCTGGCGTGGCAGCTGCTGCGGGAGCAATCGAAGGCTCCGCTCGAGAATCGAGTCCCTGAGGTTCAAAGCTGATGCAGAGCGGCCTAGTACAGCACGGGCTCGTTGCATCAGAGAATCTTGCAGCGGGACATTCCCCAATTCGGAGCAGTACAGTGCTCGGGAGGATTTCCATTCCTCGATGGTCTGCATGTCAAGTTGCTGGAGTGATCGGCAATCAGACAAGAGGAGGGATGCGGCTTGCCACCATGTCTAGAAAACGGCCAGCCTAGAAAAGTGCCGAGGGGGCCGGAGATGTGGCTGAGGGCACCCTTCAAGTAAAATGCCGAGCCGAGGAAGAACACGTCCATGATGGACAGGGAGTTGACCAACATCTTGCCCAAAGCAGGCCGGGAGCCCCAGGGAAGCTGCCAAGTCTCTCTCAGGTCCTCTCGAGTGCTGAAGGTGATTCAGCTAACGAAGCCTTCTGAAGCTAATCCCTGTGTGCAGGTCGGAAGGCACGACGAGGAGGCAATTGACGGGGTTTCGGACTTTGGGACATCGGGCTTCGAAGTGTAGTGTGAATCCTACTTAACTTGTGAGTGCTGCATGCCATGACCGTGATATGTATAGCTGATTTACCGCTGCCATAGGGCCCTTGAGTCAACAGAATAGCAACGCAGTTTCGGGGAAAANATAGCTGATTTACCGCTGCCATAGGGCCCTTGAGTCAACAGAATAGCAACGCAGTTTCGGGGAAAAGTCCGACCAAATTCAAATTGGTAGCGGAGCAGGTACCCCGGGCGGACCTGCCCACGGGACTTAGTACCCAGGTAGCCTGTGCGGGCCCGGGCGAGCCCTAATTCGACCCACTGCGCGAATTCCGTCTAACTGAATCCTTTACATTCCCAATGTCCGTCGCGGGACTACGATAC
>BGNK01003990.1:0-14699 GCA_003297005.1 Symbiodinium sp. clade A Y106
CATGCTTTTCCACATGTTGCAACAGTTTGCTGTTGAACATCTTTACTTTCCCGCGCTCGCCTCGAGGTGCGGGTGGGAGGGATAGAGCAACAATGTTTGCTGTAGTTTTGACCCACCCTCCCCACCCTCGTTTCACAATTGAGCCTATCCCCGAGCCGGGTGACTGCAGGGACGAGTGGCATTCCCCGTTGAAAAGAACGCCTGCCCGAGTGATCGTTCTTTCAATTATATAATATATATTCGAAGAGTGGATTGATATTTGATATCTTCCATTTGAATTTTCAGTTGGTGGGAATACTCACAATCATAATGATTGTACATGCTGTGGTCCACAATGGAATAAAACTGTGGATTGTGTGGTCAGTGGATTGCTGATTCTAGACAGGTCAAACAGCACATCAGACAAAGCCATCGGGGCATTTGGAATCAGTACCATTCTGAAATAGACGATCGGTGTGCTGCCTTTGGTCGTTCCATAACTGTGCCGTGTGGCTATTGCGGTCCGGACAAGATCAACTCCTCCAATCGCCCTAGACATGCAAAACTCTGTGGTGTGCTAGTGCTTCGCGTTGCTCAGCACGAGGGCCATGTCAGAGCAGGAGATGGATTTCTTTCGCCACCTCCTCCCCAACGGGGGCAGCGGGGGCACACTGCAGATGGATGCCACCGAGACCGGGGGAGCAGAGAGTGCACCCAAAAGGACAACGCCACCGGCGGCGCGGACCCACCAACAGCGGCCGGGGAAGTGGCAGAAACAGGGAGCGGGCAAGGGTCAGGGACAGGACCGAGGAAACGGGCGACAGCAAAGCCGAAAGTCGCAACCGTCGGCTCCTTCTTCC
Source organism: Symbiodinium sp. clade A Y106 (assembly GCA_003297005.1). Lineage (NCBI taxonomy): Eukaryota > Dinophyceae > Suessiales > Symbiodiniaceae > Symbiodinium > Symbiodinium sp. clade A. The sequence goes on from BGNK01003990.1 coordinate 840, forward strand.
GACCAGTCCACCGAGGATCTGGACTACCCCCCACACGTGATGGAGCTGCTCCGGGCGACAGCGCGCTTGGCTATCAGGTTGGAGGATCAACAAAGCCTGGACCGGCTGGACAAGGTCTTCCTGATCCACCAGCGGACGCAGGTACCGGAGTGCATGCTGGCCGATATGTTCAAGATCAGCGAAAAATGGAAGGAGGCCAGGAATGCTGTGCCGCCTCAGGTGTCGACCTCTCTGCGAGTGATTTTGTTCAAGAGCTTCATGGAGGAATTCCGGTCACGGTTGCAGAAAGTCGAGAATGCGGAGGTGACTCAAGGACTGATTGCACAGGAGTGGCTTTTCAAGGAGGGGGCGGAGCTCAAGTGGCGATTCCTGATGTGGGATGCCACCCAGCAGAAGGATATACCCCATCCCACGTTGGAGCCAATGACACATGCGTCCGTCTTGCAGGCGGTCCAGACGCTTCTCGACAATGCATCGGATCTGACATTGCACCGCTACCACGCCACCAGGCCACTTTCGGAGACCTTCAAGGGGCCCTCGGTCTGTTTCATGCTGGAGATCAGCCTGCGGGGTGCGCACGCACAAAAGATGTACCAGGCGCTGTCAAGCCTGGCGCAGTGTGCGGCAATGAAGCTTATGGGGGCCAATCTGGTGCGAGAGCGCATCAAGCGCAGCCCGCTGGCGGCCTTGACCCACAAAATGCTACAGCAGTGATTGCAGGCCTCCAGCTGGTGAACCAGGGCAACTATTGCTATCAGCATGCACTTGTGCTTTCATACATGTGGGCTTCTCATTGTGCTGCAGGCTGCGTTGGGTCTCCTCCGGATGTACCTTTGGGCTTTCATGGCAGGCTACAACCCGTGGTTGATTTCCTGATGCGAGGTGTGCGGCGTGTACTCCTGAACAGGTGTTTGATGTGGACTTCATTATTAGGGCAGTGGCGCCAGCCTCAGCGACAACATGNGGTGTGCGGCGTGTACTCCTGAACAGGTGTTTGATGTGGACTTCATTATTAGGGCAGTGGCGCCAGCCTCAGCGACAACATGACATTGGGGAGTTCATGACACATGTGATGCAGAAGGCACGGCCTGATTCCATGCGGGGCGCTTGGAATATGATTACGGCGGCTGGGGAGGTGCGTGACGTTGGTGATTTCCATGGGCCAATGGTGCTGCACATGCGCGGCCCCGACGTAGTGCAGCCGACTACTTTGCAGGCGCTGATCAATGGTTGGTCGGATGCTGGGGAAGGCATGCGGCGGCTTATTTTTGAGGCCCCGCCCCTGCTGTGCATACAGATATCGCGATTTCATGGTAGAAGCAAGATCCGCAAACTCATGCATCAGGTTATGCTGGGGAATGGCGAGGTCCATGTACCATGTCAGGTACGACCAGGCACTGTTGCGTCCATGCATTGTCGCTATCGCGTGATTGCCCTTTCCGTGCACCTGGGGGACACACCGTCCTCAGGTCATTATCGTGCGGTACTGATGGCCCAGGGCTCATCTGAGGGCGCACTAGGAACTGGTGAGCATGCGGTTGCTTCACATTCAACTTACCATGGAGCTCTGTACACTGATGATGGCTGCGATGCTGTTCCAGTTCTCGCGGGGGACGTGCATGCCATCTCGAGCAACATGTATCTTATATGGTGCATCAGACTGGCGTGAAAGTTCAAACTACTTTTCTGCGAACTTTCAGTGCTGCATGACTTCTGGCTTTACCGATTCTCTGAGCCCTGACTCTGACTCTGAGTGGCGCCCAACCTGAAGTGATGCATCATAGAGTGCTGCATGTGCTAGGCTGTGGCATGTCGGTTTTTGACTTAGTTACTTTTCACTCCTCTGTAGTTCGTTCCAGCCTGCTTGGCATTCGTGCCGAGGCNAGAGTGCTGCATGTGCTAGGCTGTGGCATGTCGGTTTTTGACTTAGTTACTTTTCACTCCTCTGTAGTTCGTTCCAGCCTGCTTGGCATTCGTGCCGAGGCTTGGAATCTGCTTGTGGTTCGCCACGGGATTCTGCTAGAACGCAACCTTGAGTTGCCGGTATGGCCACTGCGCTATACTGTAAGTCTTTTCGCTAGCTGTGCTCACTCACAGTGTGTCCGAAAGAAGAGGTCGGTTCTGCCGACGGGGCTTGGGGAAGGGCGCCGCCGTGTTTTCGCGTGCCCGCAGATCTTGCTTTACAAGCGAGTTGCTTTGTGCCGTCAGTATGTCTTGTCAGGCCTCTTTGCGGCAAGCGGTGCCTGGCCTTGTCTTCGTCAAGGTGCATGGCGAGCTCTGGAGCAGGGCATCACTTTTTTGCACCGGCAAATGCTTCGGCTACGGCTCCCGGCGGACCAGCATTGGTCCCGAGACGCCCTTTTTTGCCGCTGGTGATGCCCCAGATGCCGCTGATCTCCTTGCTTTGGAGCGGCGGCCGCCTTCTGCGCACTGGCCCTGATGAAGCCTGGGCTTTGCTCCAGAACTTGCCCGAGGCGCTGGGCACTCTCACTGCCGCAGGCGACTGGCTGCGCACGGCCCTTGCAGCATTGGGCAAGCTGGCAGGTAGTCCTTGCTACCCCCCCCCCAAAAGGTGGAAGGGACTGCTTAAGTGTGCTTCTGCTTGGCATAGGGGCGCCCGTGCAGCACGTGTCCAGTGGACTTCCTTCGTGCACTCCTGCTGGCCTCGTCCTTCTGCTGATGCTGCGTCGTCAGACCACGGGTGCCTTCTATGCCAGCTTTCCTTTGATTGTGCTCAGTCCTGGGCGTCGCACGCCCATTTGAAGCACCATTATCGCACTAAACAGTACCCGCGGGAATCAGATTGGTCTCTCCTGGATTTGTCTACACGCCGTGGAGCATGGCTTGAATGGTGCTGCCGGCCATGTCCAAGGCCGGGCCCAGGCAGGGAGAGGTACGGGTCACCTCCCCTCCCCCTGGCCGGATATCTCCCTTTCCATGCTTGGCACGCTCGGTGACTTGATATCAGGCAGTGACCAGGACATATTTGCGCTGGTGCAGGAGACCGTTGAGCCTTTTGGGGTCCTGCGACGCACTCTTGAGCTTTGGGCTTTTGCGCTCGATGCTGGACCCCTTCGCGAAGCAGCCGAGAATCTGCGCTATGCATGCGGGTCGACCTCCTGTGTGATACCTCGGCCCGTGTGCGCGAGCACACCAGCCATGACCGTGTTGACCTTCTGGTGAGTTCACTGTGTTGGGCCCCACGACCTGCGGGCTTGCCTGGCCTCTTGTGTGCGCCTCCGCCTCCCGAGGAGAGATGTCTCTTCAGATTCTCCCAGGCGGAGGCTGGAGATGTTACCCCTTTGGGACTCCTCCGCTTGCATCCTTGTCCTTTGCCGGGGCCTACATTGCTTTGCCCTCACCGCCCCTTCCTTGCGCTCCGTTCTGGACTTCTTCGTTTTGTTCGTTGCGAGCGCAGAGGCGGCATGCGAGTTGGCTTCGCTGTGCCTTGCACTGGATTTCGATTGCCCTCCGGCTCGCTGCACTCAGTCGCCGTTGCCACCTGGTCTTCCCTTTCCCGGCTTTTTCTGCAGGGGATTTGCTTGGCTGGTTGCTGGCATGCTGCCCGGTGCCGGCCGTGCACCCGTCTGTTTCTTTTTGTTTCACCGATTTAAATTCGTAGTGCCTTAGCTGCGTCCGTACCGGATTCTCAAAAAGGGGATATCAGTAGTGGTAGTAGTATATCACGACAGCAACTCTTGCTGAAGACCTGCCAAATCAAGCCAAGCCGTTCAGGACTTCCTAGGGGAGATACTCAGGCGGCCAGCCTCAGCCTACGCTTAGCGGAGCCGAGGTGAGCCAAGCCCAACTCCTTCCCCACCCAACTCTCCATTCCGCCGAAGTCAAGCCAGGCCGCCATGCCCAGTGTAGCTAGCCAATATACTATTGCTGCACGAAGGGAAGCCCCCCTCACATGTCAGCCAAAACTCTCGAAAATAATTCAACCTGGGAGAAGCCATGGAAGACACAGGAAGAAAACAACACTCAAAAGCCCGGTCCTTTTAGTCAGACAGGTCTCGCCAGAACGGGCTGTGGCTGGGTCCGAAGCTGAAAGGGGGGGATGTCCCACTTCAGAGCCTCGAGAGATGTCGGCGGGAGGTCGGGGCTTGCCAGCCTTAGCCTCAGCGGAGGGCACGGCGGGCACGGAACCGGACATGGACGCTTCTCGAGGAGCGCGTGCCACAGACGGCTGCACTGTGCTGCCGGTGTGCTGTGCCTGTGGTGCAGGCCGCGGGCTTTTGCACCGTCCTGGCCCCCAGTGGAAATTCTTGGCTGGGAGCCTTGGAGTGAAGCTGGGACTCAGGGTTTCGTGGGACAAATCGCCAACGACATCGACAGAGAACTTGCTGAGTCACGGCCACGACCTTTGACCGCCCATTCTCAACGGTGACAGCCTCTGCGCAGAATGTGACAGAGTTTCAGGTCTTCCATTCGGCCCTTCTTGCGGCACAAGGCTGCAGAGCTAATCTTAGTTGTCTTAGTTTCTGATGCATGTTGGCCTCTTCCGAAGGGCCGAAAGAGTTCCGCCTTTCAACCCATTTTTCGGGTGGGTGTACTATTCGCACTTCGCTTTCCGCACTTTGCTCAGCTTTGCCCGGCGCGAAAGACGAGTCGGGTCGTCGTCTCTCGAGAAATCACCGCGTGCGGCGGAATCGCCGTGCTCGCCGTGCAGGCCGACGGCTTCGCAGACTCTGCCGGTGCCGGGAGGACACCGGGAGATTCCAGGAGCCGACTCCGCGAGGTGCCAGCTCTCCGCCGAGATCTCGGCGACTCGGGGTCGTTCGTCGCAAAGTCTTCAGACTCAGCCGCTTCTCCGCTTCTCCTCATTTCAAGTCTTTACTGAGGCAGGGATCCCCTTGGCACAAGCCCACCCAGCAGCATCGCCTGCGCGCCCGAGTGTCGTGCAGCAGCGGCAAGTGCTGACAGCGAGTCGCACATTGCCGGAGTCTTGGCAATTTAACTTAAAATTCCCCTGTCGGTGTGTCTTGAGTGTGGTCACGAAGTGCCCTGGCCTTAGGCCCACGAAGGCGCCTGCAGCAGCCTCAGAAGTCCCGTTGCAAGTTCTGAGTTCGTGTTTCTTTGTCCTGAATTTCCATGTCAACTGTCCTGTAGCTGTAGCTGTTAATGAAAAGCATGATCAATAGGTTAGGTTTCCAATCGTCATGGTCACGACTAGACGGAGATGATACGCAGAAGTCCGAAGACTCAACTTCCGCTCATGGTAAGCCAGCATGACCTGCCCCTCATACTGAACAAAAATCAACATGCGATGCAGCGCTGTGCTGTGCGAGTTCGTGTTTGTGTGCTGAGATCAATGGCTGCCGGAACTCCCTGACCCAGGCCTTTTCATGAGTCCTTTGCTGCACGTCTGACTTTCCTATGAGCAGGGCCTCCGGACCCGGCAAGCATTGTGAGGGCTGGGTGAGCCCAGACTGGGAAGTCGCGCTGGCTCTCCTAGCATTCACGATCCTCGCTAGGGTTGCAGTGTTGCACATGTCATTACATCTGAAGCCGGGTGTTTCGGGATTTGTGGGTACGGGAGCCATGCCTGGATAATGTACGGGCTCTGCACAGGAGCAACTCTGTCATGGAAGACATCTGGAAAATCCGAGATGCGCGAGCTCTGGTCAAAGTACCTGTCTTGCGATTTCATGGCCGTGTCAACATGCAGCGGTTGCTGGGTGGCTGAAACTGTGCCAGGTCGCACCAGCAATCGTTAAAGCTTCTTGTAATAGATCTGGACGAACCGATACGACAAACATCCAGAGAACTATCTCGGGTGTTGAATTGCTTGATACATCTGTCTCGTCCGCACAAAATATTCGTGCTCGCGTCAACCTTGGGTTAGTGATGCGGAAAGTCGATGGACGATACCTTCCGAAGGGGAAAGCTGAGATGACAACAGGTTCGCTGCAAGGGAAGCTGGACGGTCAAGTGAAGCGTATCTTGAAAGAGATGTGAGATATTGTCATCGTAGGTAAGCATGAACGAAGAGTCGTTATCTTGGAGATGACTGCACTTTCACTGCGCTACACTGTGCTTGAGCTGACATTGAACTAGAGATTTGCACGTACAAGCTAGATTTAGCGCCGCGGTCTGGTTGTGTCGAAGGGGAGGTTTGCGGGAAATAACGGCAAGGGAATGCAACGAACACCAGGAGCCTCCAGGCTATGCAAGCGCAAGCATATTTCGTCGGACAGTATCCTATACAATGCCATGCTATGCAGAGCTCAAAGCTCACCTACTTCGGAACATGTTCGTGAATGAGACATCAATTTTCCGGAACTTGAGTACAAGTGTTCGTGAGCGGTGGCAGTGCTTCCAGCATGTCGCTTCAGAGGTACACCAGGCCAGGTCCGCTGGTACAGAACGCGGCTGTTGCATACTGTGAATTTTTGGTGCTGATCTTTGTCTCAATTTAACACAGTCGCCCATGTCCCGCGACAAGCGGCTCGTTAAGCAGAGTGACTCATCGCGCACAGCTTCAAAGTTCGAGCAGGCAGCTTGTTTTCTTTGGATGTGTGAAGCTTCAACTTTCGGCTCCAGTTATTTAGTTCATTCGCGGCTGTCGGGAAAGCCGCGAAGAATGGCCTTCTCCTTAAAAGGATAAGCAGAATCTCAGTCGGCTGCACCCCGGACGATTGACCAAGGCCTTTCCTTCGGTGGGAGGGTGAGCTCGGCTTGAATTGATGCCTTCCTTTTCTGCAAGTCTTGTTTCCGTTTTTTCTTGAGACCGAAAATAATCAGCTTCACGCAGGCCCTTCGTCTGGGCTTTCGTGGCGTTTTCTTCTGCAGGATTCCAAGCTCCGGCCGCCAGAGACGGTCCAGCGATTTGGCGACTTTCCTCATGAGGTCCTTCACTTCTTCGAGCAATATCTTGAGTGGAGACAGCTGCAAAAGCCGGGTTCTCATCTATCCAGGTGTGAAAGCGGAGGAAATTTTCCACGGAGTGCACAGGAACAGAGAGACTACGGTGCCAGCGGAATTCCAAGGCCAGGTGGTACGGTGGAGTGATCAGAAGATGGTGATTTCGGAGCAGGTGTTGTTGATGAGTCGAAGTTCCTGGAATCACAGGACAGGAGGGGAGCGGTCGGTTTAAAAGCCCCTTCTGTCATGGACCGCAGGTGTACCAGAAGGACAAGCGCCTCTTTGGCTTTGTGAAAGACTGGGTGAGCTTCATCTATGATAAGGCCATCATAGACGGACACATGTCACCACTGCAAATGGATCAGAAGCCAAGCAGAGTGGTGTGCAGGTGCAGCTCTTTCTGATTACTCCTTGGCTGTGGCACTATGCAGTGTCATGCTTAACTGTGTGCATCGTGCCGTGAGAGACACAGCAAGCCTGTTAGGTCGCGGTATTTGGTGATGAGGCGGGTCTCTGATAGGGTCCCTGATAGGGCAAAAGGTATGGCAGGCGGTCATGTAAGGCAGAGTACAGCTGCACCCTCTTCTGGCTCTTCCTACTGCAGTGGGTCGCTCCCCCAGTGCTCAGTGAGAGCAACTCCTCAACTGGTGCTTCTTGATCCAGGTAGAAAAGCCAATCAGCATCCCGTTCTCCCTCTACTCCAACTTTGTAGTGGAGGACTCTTGGCTTCCGTGGGGTTCTCAAGGGCCTGCTTCTCACCGGACGGCGGTTGTCACGAACAGGAGGTCCACCGCGACCAGACACCTGAAACTTTCACAAGTTCCTGATTCAACAACGGACCATGGGCAACGGTCTGTGCCGTCTGTAGGGATGGGGCATCCTGGAATATCCGCTCTGGCACCTGTGTGGGCGCTTCGAGTGTGTTCATGGATATAATCTGTCGCGAGATCTTGCTTGTTGAGTTTCACTTCTGAGCCCAAGAGAAGCATGTGGCAAACAACAACTGTCTCGTCGGGTGGTGTGACGGCTTGGTCGAAGACTGTCTGGTGCTTGCCTGCAAGCCTGCATGAATCTTGGCGCGACCTCGCCGTCGAGCTGAACTTTCGGCGCTGTCCGAGTTTGTCAACATCTTGAAGGTCGTCGAAGAAGACGGTGGAATTAGTATCGGTTTCCGAACACTCCAATGTCGGTGATGGCGGCACGGCTGCACAAGACACCGGCGTGGGCGCCCACGGCAACTTCGGCATCTGGCACGGCTACTCCGGCGTACCATCTCCATACGGCTGGGTTGCGACATGGGATTTAAGCCTGACATTGGCCGGCAGGGGTCCTGCACCACGGGCTCCGATATTGAAAAACATCAGTCGCTACTGTTTCTTACAAGCGTTTTCATCTTATCTGGGAAGCAATAGAAAGCGTTGAGCAAAGTACATTTCAACAGAAATGATGCCCTCAAAATCAGTTGAAAATTTCAAACAAACATCAACAGAACATGTACCCGCAAACCCACAGAACATCCTAGCATCGCAAGCGCTTGTCAACCCACGTGCGCTGACCTCACGTGTAAGATACGGGTTCTTTTTTGTCATGCAAAACACGCGTGCTCGTAGTGACAAGTTTGCGTAAAGAGAACTGCTTGGAATCCAACTGCCTGTTCGCAGCAGTGCAGGCCCGAGTGCACTGCGGGTGAAGCTTTTCTAGTCCGCTGGACTAGAAGCCATGTCCTCGTGAAGTGAAACGACTACGACGCAGATCGATCTGTGGGCCGCCTTGCACACGGTCGTGTATGCGGATCCGGGCGCCGTGGAGCCGTTGCTGGAGCGGTTCGACCTTCAACTCTGGCCGTCAGCGTTGATTACGACCATGATGGTCCGGCGCCCCCCCCCCGCAACACAGGTCGCAATGGCTGCGACTAGAAGCTCCTTCGACCTCGGCGCCCATTACCAGACAAGGGGCGCAAGTGGTGCAGCAGCAAGCGGTCGTTAAGCTCTTGCCAGCAGGTTGGCGCGTTGGGGTAAAAGGGCGGGGTCGCGCTGTTTCGATTTCGGTGTATTCTACCTGCACGCCAAAGCAGCAACTTGCCGTTGAGGGTCCGGCCCCGGAGATGGCTAAACCGAAAAATGCTTTCCCAGGCCGCGACGACCTTGGCGAAGCCACGGACAGTGAAGGCCGACCTGCCCCCGTTCGTACCGTTCGATTCTAAACTGTTGAAACCAAAAACAAATCTTCAAACGCAATTCTTAAACCCGAATATTCAAGAAATCCAATAGAGATACAAGCAGCCTTGCAAAGGGTCCGCTGCCACTGCAGAGGTCGCTTGCGTGTTCCAGATTTCTGCCAGGTTTCGAGCTTCGGGTTTGGGGTTTTAGGTTTAAGGGCCCGGAAACTGGGTTTTTGTCAACGGTAACATTCAAAACAAACCAGCGTTGGGTTGGAGCACCGCTTGCCTTCGAGGTCGGACCGTTGGGCATCCACCCCTCGTTGGTATTGTTCGACAACCCTCGGCATGCCAGCAAAGCACATGAGGAGCTATTTTGGCCTTTCCAACGCTGGATAAGGCTCGGCTGTTTTGTGGCACTTCCAAACCCTAATTCTCAGTCTCATGTTGGAAAAAGTTTCCCTTTCCCTTGTTTGAGCTTTCCAACCCATTTTTAATGTTTGGCCACGTCTCACCCAAACCAGTCCTCATAGGATTGCTGGTTGGCGTCTGTGTTGTTGTAAACCAGCTCCTGAAAATTGTTGGGTTGGGGTCCGGTTGGGGCTTGGAGGTTCGGGTTTGCCATTTAGTTGCGAGTAGCTCTACACGGCAATCCTAAACACATGTACATTTCAGGGCTTTCCAACCCATCATAAAGTGATGCTTTAAAGCGATTTCACACCGACTCGTGCATGAGGCCGTCAGGCCTTCGCACCACTAACTGAAAAGCGCTTGGTGCATGTCATTGCCATACGACTGGTGCCTGCAGCTTTGCCACCGCCGTGCTAGTTTTGTACAGTCCGAGAGATTCACAAGTTGCAAAATCTGCCGTAGGACCATGCACTCCAAGGTCAATCTTAGATTCCTCATGTGTTCTAGGATGGGACCACGAGCTTGATCAAGAACCTCGATGGTTGTATCACGTGGAGGTGTAGTGTTGAACCGCAATGTGACACGCCCCTTGATAAGAGCAGTCTCGCTGTCAGGAAACGAGAACTTTGTGTTCGAAGGAGAGAAAGTGAATTCAATCTTGCATGCACCGTATCGCTCCACCGCCCTTATCGGTCGGTTGAATGCATAGCGGGAACCCATCGCGCGAGTGCACTCTGAGTCAAGTATGACATATGTGGAGTTCCGGTCAAGATTGACACGCTCGGTAGGCGATTGCCTTGAATACATTAGCATGGAACAATGAGATAGGACCTCCGTTCTATTTTGTTGGTTTCTGGAGCCGACAACTGGCACAGTTTTCGCAGACGATCTCCATCATGTATGTCAAGGAAGCTGGGCGTGCGCTTCTTCGGCTTGCGAGACGCCGAATGCCAGAGTCGACATTGTTTGTTCGGCTGCCGATGAAGATGTCTTTGGCGTCATCTGAAGCACCTGCCATCCACGGCCATGCAAAAAGTCCAACTCGGCTGCCGTAATCTCAGAAGCCTCGCGCACACAGTTGGCCAATGGACCAACTGGTGTCCTCGGTGCTGTAGATGACCATGTCGGCATATGCTGACGGCATACAGGTCTTTCGCGGACGAAATTCCCCAGGTTCGGGAACAATGCCCTGTGCTTTGTCCGGCTGGTGTAAATAAATCGGGACAGGCGCAGTCTCACTCAGCCCAAAGCGATGAAGTTTAGGATCCGGCATCATCCAGCGATGAGTCCCCGATTCCCTCTTCGGCAATGTTTACGGACAAAAAAAGTAGTGAAGCATTGCATTCATCAACTCGATCCTGGTGGGAGTGCTTGCGCAGTCTGGCAAACCAACAGAACGGTTACGGCCAGACAGGAATCCATTGCGACACCCGTCGCAACCCGGCGGAGGCTTTTAAAGTGCTGTACATGGCATGGTGCGTCTTTCCAGTACTGCATCCGCTTGCAAAATACAGTCTCACCGAGAAAGCGTTGATGCAGCAGATGTGCACGATGGATCCCAACTATGACTGCCGGCCTAGGTCTGATGAAGTCGTGTTCTCTGCAGGTGATGTTCGGAGCACTCTCGACGAAAAGCTCCTGCAAAACGCCTCCGATGTCCGAGCAGCAACTCTCGAAGTTCAGAGCATGCGAATGCGCATGACTCACAGACGCTCCTGCGTGAATGTCGGATGCTGCACAGAACTGCAAACCGCGAACTCCTTCCGGAGCCAGGCGTTTAAGAAAGTCTTGTGCTGTTGTTCTAAAAGCTGCGTCAGGAGTCCCGAGAATCCGGCGCAACCAACCTCTTCACAAAGAATGTTCAACTCCTTGCAGTGACCAGCGGTCGGAGCAGCAGATCTAGAAGCCAGTCGAGAAAACAGATAGCAAGCCTGAAATTGCGTCCGGTACTGCAACCGATTGATGCTGCCAAGCAACGAGCGATAGGATGTATGAAAAGTCTTGTCACGCAAAGCAGCGTCCTTATGATGTTCTCTTCCAACTCAAACACACACACACACACACACCAGCTTTTGATCGATATATATATATGATTATATATGGTACCCCCCCCCTGAAACCCCACGCCTCAGGTATCTTGACTGCACTTCCTGGAGTCCGCTGCCGCTGACTGCATTCAATGTTGCTTTACGGTTATTTGTTTCTGCTACGTACTGTTTACTACTGCTCTGGCNCGCAGTGACTGGGGCAGTCATGCTATGATGATAGCAGTGGGTATCTCAGACCGCCTTCAATGTCGGACCAAAGCCACGTGAACTCGTGTACCAGTTCGTTACATTCGCAGATTCGCAGATTCGCAGATTCACAGAGTCCCAGGTTCGCAGATTCGCAGATTCGCAGATTGCCACATCTTCGAGGTTGTACAATCTGCGAATCTGCGAATCTGCGAATGTAAGACTCTGCAAATCTGCGAATCTGCAAATCTACGAATTTGCACGAAATCCAGAGTTCATTTATCTTCCAGACGCCAATGACTGAAAGGCTATGTCACACTGGCACTCACAATGAGTCTGCACATGCACACATGCAAGGCGTACGTNGAGTTCATTTATCTTCCAGACGCCAATGACTGAAAGGCTATGTCACACTGGCACTCACAATGAGTCTGCACATGCACACATGCAAGGCGTACGTACACAGCCGCTGAGAGGATCAAACATTAGCACTCGATTTGTGACCTTGTTGTTTCCTGCCATGGATGCCGACAGCACTCACTTCGCACAAGCCAAAGAGGCTACGGAGCAGATGGTGCTCCGCGAGCTTCACGAGCATGTATGCGTTGGCCCTATGCCATCGGGTGCCATCAATATTACGAATCTTCCCATCCGCGNTCACTTCGCACAAGCCAAAGAGGCTACGGAGCAGATGGTGCTCCGCGAGCTTCACGAGCATGTATGCGTTGGCCCTATGCCATCGGGTGCCATCAATATTACGAATCTTCCCATCCGCGAGCTGCTTATACGGAATATGAATGTTTTGTATTAAACTCGTTTAATATGAAATGAAACTAAATCCTACATATAAGCAAATACAATTAATGAACTGAAAACCGAAAGACCTTGACTGTGATCACTCATTCTGCTACAAAGGCTTTCCTCTCCGGCCCAGCACATGACGCACTTCCTTGATGTATCCCACGATGTTGCAAAGGGCGACCTGGACGTCGATAACCTCAAGGGAATGTTTAAGAACAAGGCTTGGGGCGACCTGCCTGTGATCATGAAGCTAAGGGGCCACCCCNGCCACCCCAATTTCGATTACAAGACACAGCACTTCATCCAGGAGCAGTCGAATGGCAACTACACCGTCATCAATCACATCTTCCTGACAAAGCAGAGACTCCCGCAGTCAAAGCTACAGACTTTTGCTACGGGGAAGTGTTACGAAATTGCCTGGGGTCAGGGTAACAAGGTTGTGGAGCGGAAAGCTCTGCAGTGGATGTTGGAGCAGACTGGTGGACTGCAATTCAGACATTTGTCACTTTCAACTGAGAAGAAGAGGCCCGTGGCATCATCTGCTATGGGCACAACATCTACCGAGGATGACCAGGATGCAGGATGGGACTTTATCTTGGAACATGGGGAGCGCGATAGAAGNTCACTTTCAACTGAGAAGAAGAGGCCCGTGGCATCATCTGCTATGGGCACAACATCTACCGAGGATGACCAGGATGCAGGATGGGACTTTATCTTGGAACATGGGGAGCGCGATAGAAGTCAGTTGAAGCAACTTCGTTGGATTCATCGCCACATTAACAAAGACGGCTGTCCGATTCGTGGTTGGTCTGAAAAGCTCGTGCAGCGTGCCTTGGACTCTTTGGCAAATGATAACTGTCTGGCGAAGCTCATCACAAGGTATGACCTGACCATCCAAGACCTTCACCCGACTTTTCTGGACAATATCTTCCAAGATGCCATCGGCTTCCTACTGGATCACAGTCTTTGGTTGATGGGAGAGCCCGGGGTTGGGAAAACCCCTTTGGCTCGCATCACTGCCATGATGTTCAGTAGATACCATGGAGGAGACGGACACTTTCGCACTGCAGAAGACTTCGATTTCTTCCGTGGCTTGCACTTCAATAAGTCGACTCCTGCTCTTTACGATGACGGGGACGTGTCTCTGGAGCCCANATACCATGGAGGAGACGGACACTTTCGCACTGCAGAAGACTTCGATTTCTTCCGTGGCTTGCACTTCAATAAGTCGACTCCTGCTCTTTACGATGACGGGGACGTGTCTCTGGAGCCCAAGCTAACAGTCAAACGAGCACCGGGACCTGGAGCTATCAGGAAGCTAGAGTGGAAAACACTCGGCAACAAGCTCCTGCACAAACGTCGTGTTGTTCTCCATACTGACTCGGCAAA
>BGNK01003990.1:15089-47033 GCA_003297005.1 Symbiodinium sp. clade A Y106
TAACTGCAATTGTTTAGCGTACATTGCTGTGTCGTAAGCACACAACAGTTCGATTCATGCGCCTGCGTATCAAAAAGAGCGACAACCGCGAACCATGTATGCTCATGATTGCCTTGTGAGCTTCGCTCCACCGCAGGCCCACGCATATACTATTCTTAGATTACTTCCAGAGTGGCGTACACGAAATCAACAAACTGAAGAAGTATGTTCCAACANTTCTTAGATTACTTCCAGAGTGGCGTACACGAAATCAACAAACTGAAGAAGTATGTTCCAACACACTGCTTCTTCCGCAGTATGCTGGATCAACTAGTTAAACTAATCATCCCGGCCACTGCGTGCAACATGTCGGCTTCCTTTGTCGGAAGAATTCCAATGGAGATTGCCACCCTGATCTTTGACTACGCAGTCGATCCTGTTGGGCCCCCTGTGCCAGCGGCGCCCACCGAATGGCCNCACCCTGATCTTTGACTACGCAGTCGATCCTGTTGGGCCCCCTGTGCCAGCGGCGCCCACCGAATGGCCTCGCCGTATTGGCACACTCCCAGATGGATGCACTACTCAGTTTATCACGCGTTTTTGCTCTTTTGTGCTGGAACACTGGTAGACGTTGTCAAACCAAATCCGGACTAGTGTGCTGTGCTATGCGGCGATTCAGTCGAGGATCCATTGTTTACCGAGTTCGTGACATTTTCNATCCGGACTAGTGTGCTGTGCTATGCGGCGATTCAGTCGAGGATCCATTGTTTACCGAGTTCGTGACATTTTCTTCAAGATCACGCCGAATCTGGGGAGGGGATTTACTCACTATGTGTTTTTTTATTTTCTCTATTGCTATGAGCCTACAGTCTCGTCCTCTGTTCGCAGTCATTCTGGCTCAGTGAGGAATAATGACGAGGCGCCTCTGACAGCGGAAGACATGTTCAACTTCGAACTGGGTTGGAGCCTTCGAAGGGCAGCATATTCAGTCCTCTAAGAGGACAACACAATCAGAGATTTGCTGTGGCGACGAAAAATTTGTAGAGATTCAAGATTGCGTATTTGCAATCGCTGCCATGTATNAACACAATCAGAGATTTGCTGTGGCGACGAAAAATTTGTAGAGATTCAAGATTGCGTATTTGCAATCGCTGCCATGTATGATGCCGTGTTTCTGCTGAACGTGGGGTCTTAGGGGGGGGTAGCATATTATATATATCTATATATATATATATATGTATATCTCTATGTTACCGAGCGTAGATCGGGGATGTTTGTGCTAGGACACAACGGAACACCGACCGCTGCAGCCGCTGGCTCGCAGTCGGTTGGTTCACTTTGTCTTGCTGTTGCTCTGCGCCTCCCGTTCGTTCGTGACCCGTCCGTCCGTTCGGTGGTGCTGTGACTTGTCAGGTGTAGCCGACCTTAGGTGCGAGCCATGTCTTATTCCTCACCTTCGAGATCTGAGAGATCACGTTCTCCTCCTTCACCGGCTTCGTTCGGCCGAAGACGAGGACTGATCTCAGTGTCTTGGGTGGCTGCTCCCCATCCCGTCCGCCAGGACCGGTGATGGTGGTCAGCCCGGAATCAGGCGGGTCCGCCCATTCTGGTTTTTGCTCCGTGGTGTGCTGTCCGCACCAGGTCGCGACTCACACGACGAGCCTTTCGGCCGGGCACTCAGGCGACGCACACGCCCACCCCGACCGGAGGTGCCTCTATGTGCTGCCGTTGGGTTTGGCTTTCCTTTGCCCTTGCCAGGCATCGCCACTCCGCCCGCGGCGAGTGCGAATCCGTCCGGCCCATGCCTCCGGAGAGGACTTTGCAGCCGCTTTGTCCGTCTCTTGAGCTGTGTTTGGGCGTGCTGTGTTGCAGCTCATGATCTTTCCTGTCTGTAGCCTGCTTCTCAAGCTTTCGCGATCAGCTATCTTCTTTCTCTCCGCCGTTGTGACATCATGGCTTCCAACGCTGTGCGAGCAGATTCGTGCCATGGGATCCATCACCACCGACTTCAGCAGTGCTTTCAACAAAGGGCCGTGGTCGACTCGCCAGCAGTCAAGCGAACAAGAAGAGAAAATCAGGGGCTGGAGAGCTTCGCCCAGTATTTCTCACGGAAGAATCAGGAGGTACTGGGCCCTGGGCGACAGATCCAAGTCAACGCACGACAAAATTGGCATCGTGGCGGCGCGCATGGTCAAGATTCATCTCTGGCTTCCTTCCGAGCAGGCAATCAAGGCGGTAATGCAGGCCGCGGTGGCGGCTGGCTTCGTGCGCCAGGAAGATGAGCGGATCGGGATCGTGCGAAGCATCAAGGGCGCCCTCAAGCAACGCACGAAGGCCAAGTCCAAATCCCTCCAACTGCCGACGCCCATGCCAAGCCACCCGAACCAGCTGCCGGCGGAGATCTTCGAGGCCGCGTATCCGGCAGAATGACGCCCCGGTTGCTTTGCCAGAACAGGCGGCCGAGGAGAGAAGGGCCCCCGTCCAGAAGAAGCCGTCAACGAACACCAAGGCGACGACGGTGAAGGCTAAGGCGAAGCCTCAGGGCAAGGCCAAAGCGAAGGGCAAAAAGCAAGCAGTCCGGGTCCGAGTGGCGGAAGGCGAAAGGCGGATGGCAAGTGGAGACTCGTCATCGGGGTGACGGTCAACACGACCGCTACTACTACAGTCCTGAGGGCCGCCGCTTTAGGATCAGGGGTGAAGCCATCGCTCATGGGTATACGGAGTGAGCAGCTGCATGCATGAGAGGCAGCCGAGGAGCTCCTGCGTGAGTTAGTTTTACCGCGTAATTAAGTGTGTTGCCCCTCCAGTTTCTGTGTCTATAGGGTTACATAAGTTATATGTTCGTTTCGTGCTGGTAACATATGTATATATGAAACAAACTTAAAGCAGTATCCTGTTATAAAACTGTTCCGAGCATTTTGTGGCACGTGCCTCTCCTCTGTATGTAGTTCCGGATCCTTTGGTTTCTTTCTCAGAGACTGCCTGTATACTGGGTACGAGCGCCAGATTTCGCATTTGCAACAGTTTCAAGCTCATGATCGTTCGAGTTCTGCAGTTGTCGTCTGCAAGACTTGAGTGGATGCCCCCCCCCTCCATGAAGCCTTTGCCTCTGTTGCAGGAAATGGAAGTTGGTGCATGCGACCGGCAGCCGCCTTGGCATAAAGGCTGGTGTGTCTACGTATGGGATTTTTCACATATCTTAGAACCGCTGCATCGATGTATGATGTAACTTGTTTATGGTGGGTGCGTGTATATATATATATATATGTACATATTGCATTCAGATACATGCTGGTAGAATCGTGAGGGTGCATGGGTGTCGGTGTCGAAGCAATGTTTCTTCTATATATATTTAAATATGTATATATATATACACATACATATACATATATATGTATATATATATACACATCAATATGTATGTATGTATGTTTTCTATAGGAATGTATGTTCTTTGTATAGAATATATAGATACATGTTTTTTGTGTTTGTATTTCTGTGACGCATCTGACAGTCTTGAGTGGATGGGATGTCATTAAGCTTGTGGTTGCAGGAGCTGGAAATGCCATGGATGCCCATATACACCCGGAAACCGGCTTGGCATAAAGGCTCGTGCATTGCAGTCGCTGGTTCCATGCATGATCTAGCTGTTCATGGTATGTGTCCCGATTCCCTCGCAGTGTATATATATACACATACATATATATATATATATATGTATAGAGATATCTATAGAAATGGTGCAAGAACTGTCGTGGGTGTCGGAGCCATATATGTACCCATTTATCGATGTATACATAATATGTTTGTTTGTACTGCTCTTTTTTATTTACGTCTCTTCATGTACCTATATGTTTTTTGCCTTGTCCATCAATGGTGTGGTGACCGTGCCAGCTTTATTCTTGATGATAGCATGTGCACACTGCAATGTTTGAAAGTGTTTGTGAATTAAACCTTCAAGGAATCAGGTGCTGGGTATACGTGTATATGTATATATATATATATACGCATATTCGATCTTGATTCTGTGCATCTGCAGATTTCTTTGCTTGCAGCTTCCTTTGAGCCCTTGCGTAAAAGTGCTTTTTTCACGGATTACTTATATGTGTGTCATAGACCTGAAATTTAACATGTATGTATAGATGTATGTATGCATTTCTGAATGTATCTCTATGTGTGTATGCATGCTTGCATGCCAATATAATCCGAAGTAACCGAGATATTCGTAGGAGCGTAAGATATATACATCCACACAACACGGGCAAGCTCCAACAAGGAATCGCCTGTGTTTACTTCCAACTGAGGTGTATATAATGCCTATAATGACGTTATGTGTGTATGTGCGTTTATGGTTATTGTATGTTTGTATGTGTGTACGTACGTATGTATGTATGTATGTATGTATGTTATGGTTATTAAGCATCTCGGCTTCTGAAGCGTGAGAAGCCCACCATGGGTGGGCAGGGGTGGCTTTTTCAAGTGTGGCTGTGTTGGCTTGGCGGGTACGGTGGCTGGGTCAGAGGTTTTGGGGGTGTCTTGTGCACGGCTCGGTTGACACAGGGTTGCACATGGAGCCCATGGAGCTCGTCGCCCCCCATGGGGGCAACAAACAACCACGCAACCTGCTTGAGCACTGGTGCCCGGACCTGCTGGCCATCACGGATTACAGCTCACGCTCAGGCGCAGGTGTGAACGTCGATGGGAGAAGCTTTCTACTTCGGCCTCGAGGCCAGTTGGCCTTACTTCGGAAGTTCCTGTGGTTTGATCCTGACTTTGGTTGGTCTACTTTCAAGGCAGCCTGCCTCCGGGTTATGCCGGCCTTGGAGGATATGGACTAACCGTGGGAAGGGGAGTGCTGGAAGCAGGTGCTGTTTCCCAGGACGGGTTGCTGTATGCTGTGCCTGGAGTGTCTGGACTAGCAGGGTGACTCAGCTCGGCCCACGGCTTGACCAGACCTCTCCGCGGGGCTTTCCGCCTTGGTCGGGCCGCTCTGCCCCGGCCTGGTGCGGGCCTTTGGTCAGAGGAGGTGCTCCGACTGTGCTTTCTGCCGCTTGTAGGTTGCTGCATCCTTGGAGGATATACTGTGTTCGCAGTGGCTCGCCTCCTGCTGCAGGTGACCCGCCCGCATGATACCCGATTGGGCGACTGGCCCCTCATGTGCCCTCTGCATGGTCAGTTAGGATATGCACTGCCTGCTGTGGCTTGGCACCTGCTGAGGGCTTTCACTGCAGAAGTTGCTCCTGCCTGCTCCTGCACCACTTTTGTGCACGGGATTATGCAGGAGGCCCAAGCTTTGTGTCGGGACGTGAGCGCCGCCTGGAGGCAAGAAGTGTTCGTCTCCGAAGGCGAGGATGCCCCGCCGGCGGACCCTTTGGCGCCTCCTCGAGGACCGCCGCCCCCCGGTGCCCGTGAACGAGCCGGTGCACCTGCCGCGGCGTAAGAAGGAGTGCTCGCAGAAGATCTCCATGGCCATCTCGCAGGCCTTGCTTGAGCGTGGACAGTCTTCAGAAGCCATTTTGACTACTTTTGACGAGGACATCCCCGTGACCGGAGACGTTGGCCTGATTCATGCAAAGCCGGCTCCAAACCCTCCAGGACCTCATCCTTCTCCCCGATGGGGGCCAGCGACAAGCAGGAGCCTCATTTCTCAGGACTGTGTACAATCCTTGAGAGGTACATGCGTGTGCTCTCCTCTAGAACTACTCTATACATGCACTCAGGCGCAGCCGCACTGGATGACCTGACACATGCTAGTGTAGGGCATGCTGCTGGGGACAGGGCTGAAAGCAGTGTGGACCCCCCTGCTGATACACGGCCTGGCCTAGATCTGGCTTTTGGCGCCCACCTGGTGGAGGGTGAATTTTGTGACGTTCCGCGGGCCTTTTCGAAAAGAGCGTTTGGCCTCGGGTCGCTGCTTCATTCTCCGTGCTCTCTGGTACCAGTGCCGTTCACCTTGGGAGCCAGGTACAGTGCCACGACTCCGATGACCTCCCTCGCCACTGTGATCGTCTCATCTCGTATGCTGAGGTCCATCTGTATACGGCGGTGCAGACGCTGGTTGGCCAGTGCCACGGTCCACCACATAGCCAGCACCTATCAGCGCCAGCGTGATATGCTTCTTGAATATCTCCTCGAGGTCTGCTGGATCACGCTGATCCACGTTGTTGTGGCCCTGCAGGTCACTGGGGCGTGGGCTCCGTCCATATGTCACCTTGCTTGCCAGTACCAGCTCGGCGCAGGCCTCTCCACTATGAAGCCGACACCTCACCAAGCAGAAGCTGCTCGGTTTCCAAGTCCCGAGGCCATCGCATTGCACTACGAAGACCGTGGAGCCTCAAGTGTGTGTGCTGATACTCCTTCTCTTACAGTTTCAACATGCTCTGGGCGCGATGGCAGATGCGAGGGTTAGGGCCCCGAATCACCCAGGGACCCTTGAAGCCACAATGCCTGTTATCTTGGCAAATAGTGGGGCGAAGCCGGGTGTAAGCCGCAATGATTGCACTGGCCGTCAACCCTCTGAGAGAGTAATTAGGAAAAGGGCGCTATACCGCGCAATTGGAAGGGCTGATCGTAACCCGGATGGTACCACATGGTACAGGGGACGCCGCTTCACGGCGGAGCAACTGCGATCAGATGCGATCAGGTGTACAAGCCGCCTCCCCGACACCGCTGGAAGGCACCAATCCGCCCGCGACCGGGGGACAGAGACGGCTGCGAATCATCAGTTGGAACGCTGGGGGCCTGTCTGGGCCACGCTACAACGAGGTATTGGAATGGCTTGGAGCCGAGGCCAAGGCAGGCAGGCCTGTTGACCTTTGTCTTCTACAAGAAACCTCATGGCGACAGGACATGGAATACACTTCCACCCCGTTGAGCCCGGAGGCACCGACATACCATGTTATACACAGTGCTGGTGCAGACAAATCAGGGGTCCTTTGTATGGTTCGAGTGGGACTTGTACCCACGGGACACATTCGCTCCGTAGCTCGTCTGCCAGGTCGGGTACTTCATGTGCGACTCCTGTTTGAGGTCCCACTGGACATCCTTGTTGTCTATCAGTTTGCGTGGAACCCACATAAGCAATCCCTGCAGGGCAACAAGTGTGAGGCNGTGCGACTCCTGTTTGAGGTCCCACTGGACATCCTTGTTGTCTATCAGTTTGCGTGGAACCCACATAAGCAATCCCTGCAGGGCAACAAGTGTGAGGCCCTGATGAAGCAGAGGAGGCGCGTGTGGAAGCTCATTGACCAGTGGCTCCGCAGTGTACCACATCGTAATGGCTGTCTGCTGGCTGGTGACTTCAATGTGCCGATTGCCACTGAACGTCCCATTGCAGGCGATGTCACTACCTCGGCCAGTGGACAGCAGCAGGACCAGACTGCCTTCCAGGAGGTCCTCAGAACTCACAACTGCTGTGTCCTGAACACGTGGACAGGAAGAGGGCCAGCTGCCCGCACCTACATCCCTCCGCAGCAGGATGGACATGGGCTGGGCACTCAAATCGACTTCTTCATTGTTCGGGGACATCTTGCTGACGATGTCGCGAAACGAGCGGCCCCGTTTGATGCGCCTTATGTCCCTGCTACAGGATGTCGACACAGACCAATCAGAACCACCATCCTGGCACCCCGCAGACCTCGCCCGCCTCAGACAGTGGGCATGGGTCGCCCTAACATCCTGCAGGTTCGCAGGCACCTTCGGCTGCCGGTGTCCAGGAGTCCTTTCTGGACCAGGTGACCCCGGCCTTGCTTGACATGAGTCTGATTCAAGAGATAGATGATGAGCTGCAGCGACCATGGACTCCTACGGCTCGCCTCGACCACAGTCCACCCCTGTAACTGGTGCAGCAGCACAGCCAAGGGATCAAGCAACGCATTCACCAGCTGTGGCAGCTGCGAGGCTGCCAGCGTAGCGTCGCATGTGTGGCGCGGGCTGTACCTGACGGCCCAGGTCTTAGCGAACTCTGGGCTGCGTGGAAAGTGGCTGCCAAGCTCCAGCTCCTTAACCGCCAACTTCGTAAGGACTGCCGGCTTCGCAAAACTGCGAGGATCGCCGAGGCGGTCCGGTCTCAGAATGTGCACCAGGCAGCGAAGCAATTTGCTCCCAAACAGAGCCGGAAGCGCCTACAGCTCCGCTCAGAATCTGGGGACCTGTTATCGCACGAGGCCGAGCTGGGGCAGATTACGGAGTACTTCCACAAGCTCTACCAGGGCGAAGGCACGAGTCCTGCCAGGCTCTCCGGGGATATCTCTTTCTCCGTGGCGGAAATTCAAGAGGCCATGGCAAGACTCAAAGCCGGCAAGGCGATGCCCTCAGGCAGTGCTCCCACGGTGCTTTGGACAATGACCAGAAGCATTGTTGTACCCATTCTGCATGGACAGTTTCAAGCATACCTCCGCGCAGGGTGCTCCGAGATGCCGGAACGATGGGTCACTTCGGAACTGGTCCTCCTGCCGAAACCTGGGAAGGCTCTCANGTTGTACCCATTCTGCATGGACAGTTTCAAGCATACCTCCGCGCAGGGTGCTCCGAGATGCCGGAACGATGGGTCACTTCGGAACTGGTCCTCCTGCCGAAACCTGGGAAGGCTCTCACTTCTCCTGAACAGCTGCGGCCCATCAACCTTCTCCCAATGCAGGCCAAACTCCTGGGGGCCATGATTGCTGCTCGGCTCCAGGACTTTGCCCAGGTTTATCTTCGTGATGTTCCGCAGTTTGCTTATGTCACCGGCAGATCTTTAGGCCAAGCAGTTGAGCGCGTGGCGGCCCATTGCGCACAAGCGCGCAAGCTATATCAGGACCAGCGCGGCAGTCTGCATGCGAAGCGAGAGGGCCATCGGACTACGAAGGTTGCGGGGGGCTGCCTCCTGTCTCTTGACATCAGCAAGGCTTATGACTTAGTCAGATGGTCGGACCTCACTCGTGCCTTGCGGGAGGCGCACGTACCTGGCGAGACCCGTACCGTTGGCATGCGCCAGGGACTCAAGCAAGGCTGTGGCCTCGCCCCCATTTTGTGGGCCCTGTACTGCGGATGGGTGCTAAAGGACATTCACGATGGTCCAGTACTAGACATCAGACGATGCAACACCAGCTATGCTGACGACCTGCTTTTCTCCTGGCTGATTCGGACAGGACGTGATGTCGAGGATGCATACGCAGCTATGAAGAGGGTTCTCCGTGGGCTTCGCTCACAAGGCCTCCGGGTAAGCACGGACAAGACGGTGATCATGATTGCTCTTCAGGGCCCTGGTTCTGAGCAGTGTCTTCGCAGGTACCTTGTGGAAAGGCCTGGCCAAGGATCTCGGTGTGACACCTGGGTCCGGACATGGGCAAGATGGAGGTCGACCATCTGGTGGAAGCCACTCAGGAGCTGGACTTGATCCGGGCCTTGCTTCCTCAGGCCGCGACCCCAACATCCGCAACCCCTTCGGTGGCTCCGAGCGGGGACCTGAGCAGCGGCAGCAATGCCCAAGGTGGTGGAGTGACCGGCAGCCAGAGCAAAAACAAGTACCACAAGGGGGCGAACAAGGGCGAAAAAGGCAAGGGCAAAGGAAAGGGCAGAGATGGCGGGCAGACCAAGCCCAAGGGCCCTCTCTTCGGGAGTTCCTGGCCCAAGCAGGAGCGCGGCACCAAGAGGCAGCATCAGCTGCACCCGTCCTCCCAGATCGCCCAGGTGGCTCACGAGCAGGAGGAGACGCCAGTTTAGCACGAGGAGCTCCAGGCGGTGCTGAAGATGCTAACCACGATGACCCTTCGGCACGAAGCTCAGCTTGCCATCCATCGGCAAGATACAGCGTTCGTCATCTTCTTGAAGACCGATGTCCCGGACAGTCTGGCCACGACGACGTATGTCTTAGGTCAGAAATGGCACGAGACGAAGTCGGCGACGCCAGAGAAGTTGGAGGNACCGATGTCCCGGACAGTCTGGCCACGACGACGTATGTCTTAGGTCAGAAATGGCACGAGACGAAGTCGGCGACGCCAGAGAAGTTGGAGGCGCCAATGCGGGCCATCCTCTTCCAGCATCTGGTGAAGACGGTGATGGACCGCTTCGAGAAAATGGTTGGCTGCCCGTCGGCAAGGTCGAAGGCAGTGGGGCTGGGGTGGCTCAGCGAGGACGAGACTCAGATCCTGGGAGTGCGTTGGGATGCGGAGAACCATCAACATGTGAAAGACTCGGAGGTGACCCCCCTGTCCATTGCGGTCGTGGGAGGCGCTACAGGAGCTGGTGGCAATGAGCAGCAGGCCTTTGGTGGTGACTCGATACCATGCGACATGCAAGCTGGCGGAGCAGTACACGTCACCCACCCTGACCATGTTGTTGGAGGTGGGCAACCGCAGGCGTGGAAGAGGCTCCACAAGCTGGAGAGATCGGCAGTGTGGGTGGCCTCGGGGGCCTTCCTCAGGAGAGAGCACATGCAGCGCAGCCCCCTGGCTCAGAGGCTGGCTACCGTGACGGGGTGCTAGCCCTCAGGCTGGGCAACCCGGGGCAATGCATGTTACTGCAATACCATGCTGCAATGCCTTCTCTATGCCTCTAGCTGGAAAGGTGGGCCAGAATGGATGTTTGCGCGGAGCATGCTACAGTATGTGCGTTCCATACTGCGGCGGGCGGACATTATACATGTCTGGACTCACCCCCTTTGGGTGATGACGATGAGGGGATGGCGACTTCCGAGTCGCCAACATGACATCGTCGAGTTCTTTCAGTACTTTTTGGGGTGTCAACCGCACACCGAGCGTAGACTGAGGCTGGTTTGGCAGGCTCGAGCACAGCAGGAGGATGGTGGCATTGGGGGTGACGGGGGCACGTCGTCTCCGTTGCTGCTACAGCCCCCGGAGAGAGTGGCCATGGTCGATGACTACGCCACTAGTGTGTAGCGTTTGATCGAGGAGTGGCACGAACAAGATGCCATGCACGCGGCGCTATGCCTGCCGCAGATTTTGACCTTCCAAGCTGGCAGGTTTGACTACAGTCCGGAAAGTGGAGAGGCCCGTAAGCGTAGGTACCCGATCTCTCCTGATGCGTATGTGGAGGTGCCCTACTTTGTTGATGATAGATGGACTGTAGCTAAAGCCTGGTATCAGCTATGCGCAATTAGTGTTCACCTAGGTGACAGCCCGACCTCAGGTCACTATCTGGCAATCCTTTATGATACTCCTAATGACACTTGTTACCTTGCTGATGACTGGCGGAGGACTGAAAAGATCTCTGCTCACATTTCTGGTGGATATCACACTGATTCCTACCTTTTTCTATGCCAGATGTGACTAAGCTGTGTTCTGCTGATGGGCATTCGTGCCGAGAACGCAGAGCTCTCTCAGAGGGGTGTGCAACATGCACAGCAGCCTGCCGGGTCGAATGACCTGCCCTTCAGCGTCGTTAGCCGAAGCGAGACTTCTGCAACGTGGAAAGTGAAAGTGAAAGTTATGGTTATTGTATGTTTGTATGTATGTACGTACGTATGTATGTATGTATATGTGTTCCGCAAAAATGCACCAGAGGCCTTATCATCGCAGATGAGCTGGCCTTGAAACAGCTTTGGGAGGACAACCGTGCTGGAGGAAACAAATTGTGCTTCAAATGCACAAATGTGGTCGCCGAATCCTCTGACCTACACAACCATGATCGCACAGGTAGACTTATGAGCCATGCCAACCCTGACAAGAACAGGATGATCCTGCAAACCAACAGTGGCATGCTGCAAGCTGCTGGGCGAACAGCAACCTTTGCTCAACAAAGGGCAGTTTAAGAACCTGGAGATGGCCCTGGGCTTGAACTACGTTCCACATGGTTGTCTGTATTCGGAGAGCCTCAGGGCAATCTCAAGCCGATTTCGCTTTCTATGTTTGGCTGGATGCATTGCTTCCTGTTGGAGGTGTGATGCAACATGAAGTGAACTTGTTGCGAGACTGGCTGAAGAAGGAAGGTGTTGGACCAGAGCAGATGTGCCTCGGCTGTCCAGATGTCAACATGTGTCGGGTTGTTCAAGTATGTGGAAGAAGAGTTCTTGTGCACGCATGTGATGTATTTATACTGTATATGTACGAAATATTTAATGATATTGCAAGATACACTACATATATGTATATATATATATATACGTATATATGGTAACCGTCGGAAGTATGCTGGCAGTTCCATTGGCGCACATGCAGGCACAGCTTCTTTCAAGGCTGCGAGAGGCCTGCTTACATTGGTGGACGGACTTGTTCCAAAAGAAGGAACAAGAGTTCAAATGCTCGGCATCCGAGGGGCTTGCGTTCTACCCGGTCATGCAGTCCTTTTTGCAGCGGCGGCTGCCTGGCATTGCATCTCGAGAGTGCCGAGAAGCCATCCAAAGCTTTTTCCTTCTCTGCGATGTTTTGGATGCACTGCAGCTCAGCGCCACTGGGCGTGTTAATGCCGACGACTTGGAAGAGAAAATTTGCAGGCACATGCGCAAATATGTGGAAGTGTACGGTCCAGAGAAGGTGCTCCCCAAGGGACACTACGCCCTTCATCTTGCAGATTCACTTCGCCATCATGAGATTCTTCTTTCGTGTTTCGTACACGAACGTCGTCACAGATCCGTCAGGCAAATCGCAGACCAGCTGGACTCCATGAAGGCCGGTTCTGAGGAGCATGTCATGCAAGTGGCTGTGGAGAACCATCTCAACGACCTGCGAGCTTATACTGTGGGTCGCAAAGGGCTGGTCACGCCGCGGTCTGCTGCTGCCGTGTTGCAGGAAGCTTTTTGTCACTGCTTTGGTTTGGACGAATGTGTTGGCTTGGAAAGCTGCAACGAAGCGGCCGTGGGACAGGGTCGCATTTGCAAGCGAGGCGATGTAGTGGTGGTCGCTATCGACGGTACACTCACTGTGGCACAGGTGTGGCTTCATGTGTCCTTTTGCGGCCATGGCTATACATGCCTTTCTTCGTGGATGAACTTGGGGAATATAACGTGTTTAGAATGGACAGCAGCAGGCCAATCTTTGTGCCTACCCAGGACATATCTTCTCTTTGCATTCACCGCCCTGAAGGCGACAATGCCTTGGTCATTCCTCTAAAAGGCCCTCTATGGGGCATTCCGCTCGCAGACGGGTCTGCAGGAGCACATGCTTCGCGGACATGCCGAGCCGCCCATGTATGTAATCGACAGGTTGTATCATTTCCTTCTTCAGCCCATGTACCCGCTTCGAGGCGACTATGTGCACGGCTGCTGTAGATATTGGAAGACGTTAACGTGTTCTTCTTAGCTGGGGCTAAAAAATGCTGCCACTTTCAAGTAGATCATGCTTTACAAGCCACCTTCAACCTTGCATGTGTATACAACCCCGCAAAACCCAAACCTTCGATAAGCGTTCCCGTGCCCCTGCAAGCAAAAAGCCCTCACAACTCCAATCCTTGCATGCCGTCTCCTGCGTGCTGCGAGTACTTGAAACCCTTAGAACCCATATAGAACCTTTGAAAGTACCGCCAAAGGAACAATCAAAGAAACCCTTCAAGCATCCGAACCCATGTTGAGCATCCCCCTGTCGCAGGCTGCCGCCTATGTCGTCTACTACTTGCACTCGCTGCTTTCAGGGTTTTTCTTCTGGTGTGTTTTGAAACCTTTTTATACTATACATGTGTATACCACATATATATATATGATTAAAATATAAATATAAATATAGTCTTTTGTGATAATATTGGCGCTTTTGAAGTGGTTTCTGTAGTCCCAAACACCCCTATGCTGGAGCCCCCCGAACCTACTTAGCCTACTTACGGAAATGGACTTATCCTACGTATGTAAGTGCACTTATCCTACTTATGTAAGTGCTGTTATCGTGCTTATGTAAGTCCTGTAAGTCCTGCAACCCTAAGTGACTCATATCACTTAGTAAGTCCACCCTATCCCACTTAATAACCCACATTAAGTGGACCTTAACTGACACAGTCTGTGCTCTAGTAACTCGTTAGTCTTCACCTTTATAAGTCCAACCTAAGTCCATCATCCACTTAGTAAGTCCACCAACCACTCATAAGCAGAGCGATCCTCCAAGAAGTCTTGCCTCTCGAGACTGTTCCGTCCGAGACTTGGAGCGCCTTACAGGCAAATTGTTGTGGCTTTCTTCGCTGTTCCGGTGCTTCCGACCATCCTTGGCCCCGTTGTCCGTTGTATGCCGATCGGCATTTTTTCACTCCGGTCTTGACGGCCGTTTCTCCGGATGTGTGGCTCCGCCTATGTGGCAATGTTGATTGCAACCTTGTCCTCCTTAAATCATCTTAAATCCGTCGGTATTGCGGCGTTGCCCCTGGCTCTAAGCTGCTACGCGTGCAGGGACATCACCAAGGTTATTCCGGAGCAGTGTCGCGTCTGGGTTCAGCCTTCGTGTCCGTCACGCTCCTTGCCGCCTGTCCGCTTCGTCTTGTGAGGTCATTCGCATGTGGCTTGACTTGGCCTCCTCGGGAACGGATGTCCGCTCCCTCATGCTCCCGCCCGAGTTCGAATGTACGGTCTTTGCGGATGCATGTGCAGACGCTTCTTCCGTCGGCATGGGCGGTTTGTCCGGCTCCCGGATTCCCGTCAGCTGTTTTTCCAGGTGACACCCACTAAACCGCAGATGCTTGCTCTGTTCCCGTGGCTCCTGCCCGACTGCTCTTTGCAGCCGTACATGGCCACATGGGAGCTTGCCGCTCAGTCCGCGCTCCTATTATTGCTTCTCCGATTCTGGGCCAGGGCCACCTGCCGCTTCACACTGTGTTCCGATGCGGCAATTCTGCTTCCGAATCCGCGTCTTGGAAAGGACTCTCCATGGCTGTTGGGCTTTGCTCCGTGCTACGTTCATTCCTTGTACTTCAGGCGCGCCTGCGCATATCCGTCCACATTGACCATGTTCCGGGGATCTCGAATGACGTTGCCGACTCCCTGAGTCGAGGGACTGATCCCGTCAGCTTGGGCTTCTCCCCTTCCGAAAATGTGACGGCTGACTGGACTGTCTTGTCCAACACGTCACCTTTGTCTTTGCATCCGTCCGTTGCTGCATTCAACGGATTCCTGGCCGGGTGAGTCCGGCCGCTTCCGCCTGTGCTTGAAAGTCTTTTGGGGCGGTTCCCTGGCAGGTCAAGCACGCGGCTCGATCAAGTTTGGTCCGGCCGCCGCCAGAAGGACCAGTTCATCCGAGCTGCGTCCGACCGTGGCAGTGCTTCCACTGACCACCGGACTTTCTGCATCGGAGTAAAAGAAGTCTGCCGACCGAGTGTCTTCGAGGGAGCTCTGTTTGACCGTAGGGTAACGGACTATCCGCCCGAACGTCACCGAGCGTAGATCGGAGATGTTTGTGCTAGGACACAACGGAACCGACCGCTGCAGCCGCTGGCTCGCAGTCTGGTCGGTTCACTTTGACTTGCCCACCTCCGTCCCCGGACGCCTCCTAGAGGCATGAGTGTGCGGCTGCAGCCGCACGTCCGCTGTTTTTCACCGTTTCCTTTTCTCTTTCGCGGCCGGTCCGACCGCTGCCAAAAGGCCCAGTTTATCCGAGTGCGTCCGACCGTAGCAGTGCTTCACCTGACCACCGGACTTTCTGCATCGGGTTAAAAGGAGTCTGCCGACCGAGTGTCTTCGAGGGAGCTCTGTTTAACCGTAGGGTAGCGGACTAGTCCGCCCGAACATATATATATATGTATAAAGAAGGAGAGAGAGAGAGAGAGCGGGAGAGCAGGCTTTTCTGTATATATATATATGTATATAGTACATCTATATCTTACTAGGCCATATACGGGGAACCGCGGATGAAGGTGGGGGTTTGCCTGCCCGGTCCTGCCGGCACATGCGCACCGGCGTGAAACGCCACCGCAAGATCGATTGTGCTTGCACTGCTCGACAACTCTTGAGTAGTTCCCTGAACGTATGTCTTCAGTTGGAAGATTCCGGGGTCGGCGGCCAGTGAAAGATTATAAGTATTGAAGCGCGGGTCCAGTCCTTCTCATGATGTCTTTGGCAGGAAAAGCACGGATTCAACAAGATGACTGCGCTTCGCTAAGAAGACCTCGTATGTTACCAAGCTTCCTGGTTACATGATTAATGACGTAAGTCCAGGTCAAGCTGTTCATCACGGATCTCATCAAGAGCGAGCTTCTGCCTGAACCTGAGACATGCCGAGCCAGACGTTTGCATCGTACACGCAACGGAAGATTGCAGTTTTTCGTGGACACGCATTCCGGTGCCAAGGACATATGTCTTCGGTGGCTTGCTGGTGCCATGCTCTCAGGGTAAGTAGTTGTACGCTTGGGCAGCACAAGCGGCGTGAAGCTGTCTCGCGAGGCCCATGCTCATTTGGATTGTTCGCTATTTCGGCGCAGGCCGCGGCCGCATCGCGAGGGCCGAGTCACAGGGATAACGGATAAGTACCATAGATATGCTCAGAGCCAGCCAGCAGCAGCGAAGGCTTTTATTTGTACCTGTGGGCATTCGTCCAGATGCTCATGACAAGTCCTCGGCGAGTCTTTTGCGAAGAAGCTTTCTTTTCTTCTCTTGTTACTTGCTGCTCGAGGTTTGCTTTCATGTGGATGTATCCAAACGTGATTCAGCCGCTTTTCAATGAGTTCAGACCATTGCAGGCAAGGAAACTTTTCGTATCTGGAAGTGCCGCTTGCAAACATCGGTCACAGGATGAGTCGCTCAAAGAGAAGATCGAGGCATTGGCTGCAGAGGCAATGGCATGTGCCGTGCTGTCAGGGGAAGCGCCTGAGGGTTATCCTCGGAAGCAGTGAGGGAATCCAGCAGGGGTGAGCAGGTGCAGTTCCCCTTGACGAAGCTCTTTGAAGTTGACGGCTCCAAGAGGCATGCCTTTCCAACTCAGATCGGCGGCTTGCATTGCAAGGGTACCGTCGTCTGCAGGTCTGGCCACAGCAATGCATATTTCTTTGGTTTTTGGAAGTGCCCCACGTTGGATCTGGCCCCGGCTTGTGAGGAATGTTGAAGATTTCCTGACCTCGGAAGTTCCAAAGCTTTCTGCTTTATTGCCACATCCGGAGCCAATGTTGAAAACAGCATCTGCTTTTGTCGAGTGCTTGTGGACACGGACTGCAACGTTTGCCAAAACTGTTCACACTCACGTGGTTTATGCAGAGTTTAGGAATGTTTAGGACCTGCAGGCAGGCTTTTCAATCCAGCGTAATGTCTTGAACTGCAGGTACAAGCGCATTGTTCTGTATGACACCTTGCCCTGGCCTTGCATATCTTTCATGTGCTCGTACTGCAAGCTGCATCCCATGCAAGTCGAAGTTTATTCAGGCTGCATTTGAAGCACGATGACATTTTGGCTATACTTTGTCATGAGCTAGGCGGGCAGGCTGTGCGGGTTTCTCACAAAGCTACTTGAGCAAGCAGGTCACTGGAAATTCGGCCACACACTAACCAACCTGGTGATAGCATCGGCCGATTCCTCAAAGGTACCCCGCAGTTCAGCATGTCCGATGAGCACGGCCATCAGATCGCACGACATTCGCAAAACCAGTCTGAAGCAAGTGACCAGGTGCGGTGAATTACTGTTGCGTTTTTAGAACTGGACTTCGTTTGCCTGTTATTTCCTCGGCCTCGGCCACATGGACACTTTCAGGGAGGACCGTGAGACACGAGCCTGTGAGATTGTGGATCTCGCAGGTCGCGTTCTTGCACACTGACACATAGGGATCAAGAATTGCGAGGGCTTTTCCTGGAAGTCTCAACTTCAGCAAGGCCTGCAATGGCCGCGTGCACGCTTCAGTAAGACCGTGTGTGGCTTCTTTACCGTGCCCTTCTACAACAGATTGCCGCGCTTGTCTATCACGTAATGAAAGCCTAGCGCAGTTTTGCAATGAGATGTCACTGGGGCCTAAGCTGTGCGAGCTTGCGCACGCACAACTTAGGCACACATTTTCGTGCTCTTCTGGCTTTTCGATTTGGTGATGTACTCAGAGGCACCCAAGACGGTAGTTGAGTCAAGTGCTATCACTGGCAGCCTGCTCAAGACGACATGCCTGTGGAGGTATCTAAGCAGATGACCAAGCAGTTCGGGTATGGCGATGCGAACGCGGTCATGGCATGCGCCTGAAGCCACTAGAGAGACCAAGAGACAACAGAAAACACAGGCCTGCTGTTCTCAGGTCTCACTCATGCTGTTCATGCTGTGCATCTGGCATGTCAGTGAAGCAAGTATAGCATGCAGTCTACAGCACTTCGCGTTGCACACGTGGCAGGCTCGTAAGCCCAACTGAACAGTTGATGAATCTGCTCATGACCATGCGCAGACCTGAGCTCCTGAGCTTCGTGTTTTTCAAGCTGTGAAAGATCTTGGAAGCCTCGAGCAGGCGAAGTCGCCTCAACGAGTTCCAGGTCGTGGTTTACGTTCTTTGGCAATCCTGCACAGCACTGCACAGCACTGCACAGCTGCACTCCAGGCAGACAGTTTTGCAGCAAAAATGGGCAGATCAGATGCCTTGCAGTTGGGACTCAGTCAGCACTGCATGTATCGTATCTGATGCATGTCTCCCCGCACTTTCCGCCTCAGGAGTGGTTTGTTCCAGATACACGAGGAGAACAAGGCAAGTTGCGCGTTGATGGACGAGGTGACTCTAAAATCTACGTCGACCTGTGGACAGGGCGACTTGAACCCCGATCCTCTTTACTCTTGGTACCATTTCTCGCACCCGCCGCTGGTCCGGCCTCCCAGATGCTTCACCTTCTGGTCGGCTGCCATATCTAGGAGTTCTGGAGTCGAGATTGATCCAGACCATCTGCATGGCAAGGTGGAGCGGGTTCGTGCGTTGAAAACCTTGGACACTGACGCCACCAAGAAGACCACATGAACTAGCAATCCTTTCGAAAAGAACCATGCAGTGGCATACAAATTCTGCAATATTTGCCAGATTGAATTTCTGCTTCACGAGACGAAATTAACTTCTTGTATTTTCAGGATCTGGAATCAGTCTAAAATTCAATTATTTGCACTGCTATTAAATGAGGCTATTCATATTTATTGAAATAATCGAGATGTCATTTATAAATTATAATTACTACTTTTCGTATTCAGAAACAAAAATAAGCAATATGTAATTATCTGAATATATGTCTAGCTTATCAAGAAATAAAATAGCGCCGACAAGTGACAAATTTTGATCGAACATTTCTTGAATATTCTCTGATGAAACGGTGTCGTGCTGCTTGTGTCTGGGATTCTGTGCGTACTCCTGCCCCGTTATAATTTGGTCCGTTTCCGTATTTCTTCGTGACTTAAATGGTTGATTCGCGTGATTAAAATCTTGGAAATTTTTAGTGTCGCGGGCGTTTCTTTGCCGGTGCAAAAATACCGAAGATTTTGGTAACTTGAGGAAATATCGAGGAAAAATCTTCTGATGATATTTTCGAGGTCATAAAAATGTTATAAATTTCTTATAGGTATTTCTATATAATAATTATTGGTTTGATTTTGTTATCTCAATATTTTTGATATTCGAATATCTGGAAATTATGTTTAGCGATTGAATTATTTATTTGAGTTCGATATAAGGATATAGAATCAATAATTGGTAATTGAGAAATAATTTAATTTCTATTCCGTTCTTATTGGGTTTTTGTCTGGTTCGTCCGGCTCTGGTCTGGGTCGTGTTTGGTTCGTCTTTGGGTTCGTATCTGGGTTAGTTTCTGGGTTCGGTGATTGAATTCGTAATCGGATTCGTATTTGGTTCGTGTTTGGGCGCTTGTTTGCGTATCTGGTTCGTATTTGGTCTGTATTTGGATTCGTGTTCGGGTTCGTATCCGGCTTCGCGTCTGGTTCGTATTTGGTTCGTATTTGGTTCGTCTCCGATCTGGATCTGATTCGGGTTTGGGTCGGATTTAATTCTCACCTTTCTTGATTCTAGTTCTCTCTACTCCCCGCCTCCCTAAACCGTACTGCACCCATACGAAATATCGGCTGCACCGATGCGAAAGGCACTTCGAGTATAAGATATATTAGTCAACGGTATACCCCCCTCTTATTTTTTACGTATGAATGAAATATCGGTCGCGCCGATACGAAAAATATTTCGAGTGTAGGATGGGATATAAAAACCAATATAAATGATATATCATCCGTCTCTCTCCTCACGTATATACGAAATATCGGTCCGATCGATACGAAAGGCATTTCGAGCGCAAGATATGCTATAAAAATCAATATATATGGTATATCGGTCTTCGCGAATTTGCTTCAATATCGGAACTATCAATAACAATAACGAAGGACGTGCGTCTGCCGCCGTGGTGAAAAGCCTGGAAACCTAGAGTTTTGTGCGGTTTTCGTAAAGAAGACGATGTTTCGTTTTTTTCTGTGCTAGTTTGGTCTTGATTTTTAGTGACGTTTTTGCAAATATCATACTTTTCGTCGGTCTTTGATTTTTGTTGATTGCTGACATTCGTTGCGAATTTTTATCTGGAAAGCCTCAAAAATACGATGAGTTTGCATGGTTGATATTCTAAAAGTGTAGCAACAAGAATCGGCAAGAAAGATTGTACACAACAACAATCGGCGATTGAAAAGAAATATTAGAAGAAGGCCAATCGGGAGCAATATTATTATATTTATGGTCATATTCGGAAGAAATTATCGTTATATGATCATATATAGAATAAATATTATATCAATAATATCAAAATTATCGTTATCTATATATGATAGCAGCTTCAATTTACTTATTTAGCTTCCAGGTGCGCGTTAGAAATCACAAATCATATTCGCATGGACGTCATGCCCCCCATCCCCCCCGTCCCGACCCCCACAATCTGGGAAGCAACACAAGAAATAGAAGAGACAAGTCGCATTCGTATGGACGTCATCACCCCCCCAACAATGTAGGAAGCAACAAAAGACGTCAAAGATCTAAATCGTATTCATATGGACGTCATAATCCCCATACCCCCCCCTCCCCAACAATATAGGAAACAATAAAAGGAATAGAAGATATACGTCGTATTCCCATAAAGATCATTACCCCGTCCCCTCCCCACCCGTCCCCAACAATATGGGAAGCAACAAACGAAACAGAAGATATAAATCGCATTCCCATAAATGTCATCACCCCCCCCATCCCGACCCCACCCCCGCAGAGAGCTGAAATAGAAATGCAAGACGAAGCTGGCATGTGCAAAAAGTCGAGAATCGGTAAAAACACCGTAAAAATCTATGCGAAATGCGACATGCATAGGAAAACACGGCAAACAACGATGCGAAATGGAGAGCGCAATATTTTCTTATCCAGCGCAGCTCGCCGGCTATCGCATTTTTTGGTTCGAAAATATTGCAAAAATCGATATGAAAAGAATATGTAAATTCAATTCCGGGCGAGTAAAGTGCTGCCAACAACAACAATAGCAATAACTCGCGCATGCACGAAATATCGACCACACCAATGCGAAAGGCACTTGGAGTGACGACATATCAATCTTCGCGCGATTATGATAATAACATCAACAACAACCCATTTCAACGGCCCCGATGGCCAGAAACACTGAAAATCCAAGCTTTTCAAGGATGACTGCTGGGAAAAAGCTGAAAATTCAACGATTTTCGCGGCTTTGTGGTTTCCACCAATTTCGGGGAAAATTGGAACTTCAATTTCTATTTCCAAATTCTGCTTATAAAATATATTATTTATATGAGGCCGCGGGTAGATCTCGGGGTTGTCATTTCAACGGCTCCGATGACCAGAAGAACGGAAAACCCCCAAGCCTTTTCAGGGATAGTTATTGGAAAAAGAATCATTCGCGGGCAAATTCAATGAGTTTCGTGGATTTACAGGTCTCCTCCAATAGTAGGCCGGGGCTCGATTTTCTATTTTATATTTCTGTTTATAAAATATAATATTTATATTGGGTCGCGGGTAACTCTCAAAATTCCACCTATTTCAACGGCTCCAATAGCCAGAAATATAGCTGTTAAGAAAAAAGAATATTCATATATAAATTCGACGATTAGTTCCTTCTTCCCATTTAAACGAATAACCAGAAAATAGAAAATTTTTCAACGATAGCTACTAGTAGTAGCGTTCAAGAAAAAAATTAAGAGATAAAAGAAGACAGAAATAATAAGAAAATTCTTTTTAGTAATAATAATAGTATATTATTATAATTCTCTTTTTCCATCATTCCATTATAATTTATTTAGAATGCTCTCTATTTATTCCTTCCCTCACTCGTCCCAGCAGAATCTAAACGACACGAACCAAACACAATCAGACACGAACCACGAACAATGAATCCAAACACGAAACAAAAACGAACCCAGACATAAACAACTAATATTTAGTTTTGACAGACTTTTATAATTACCAGAATATCCCCCTAAAGCTACCAAATTTTAAAAGATTTTACCATCACGATAAAACCTTCGAGATACTAGTACAACGAGAGAAACACTCGTACCACTAAAATATCCAAGATTTTCATCATATAATAGACTTTCACGAAGAGACGCGAAAAAAGACCAAATTATAAAACAAAAAGCGACGCATACAAAATCACAGATATAAATAACACGACACCATCTTTTATTAGTAAGAAAGAAAATTCCAAATACAAGAATATATTTTTAATTTTATGTATATACAAAATACTAATTTTCTTTCAATTTCTAATTTATATTTCTATTTTCACATCCATACAAAAAATCTATTGTAATTTTCATTAAAAAACTAAAGAAAACACTACCAATATCGAAAAATGAAAGTTACATATGCAAGTATAAGAATAAATTGATCTTATGAGAAGCTTTCGATTGTTGCAATAACGATATCTAGTATGATAAGTAGAAAAACTAATTATTTCGAAATTCATCTGAAAACGAAAATATAACTTCGTTTCTCATTAAAGCTTGGAGACACGGCTGCACGTCTCTGTACAACTTGAAAGTTCGATTTCATGCGAAAATCACCAGCTGCCCGCAGTCCGTCAAAAAATGCTTCCACGATCTTCCATGTATATGCTATTAAAGCTTTTTGTGCTCTACTCCTTGGGGAGTACGGCAGGATGTTCTTCTGATTTGGGCATTAAGTTCGATCAAAGAATATGTTGAGAATGTCGTATCCATGGCGAACAAAGCAAGTTTTCCGAATCTATCCTTCGAAAGCAACATGGACGAAACAAAACCTCGTCTCTCATTTCACTTTGTGTTCGCTCTTGTCTCCATCAACCATCTGGAAACCAAATTCGCTGTTGAAAGCTCTTTCCGTCAGGTGATCGTGTGAGGCTACAGCAGTTACAGAAAATGGATCTCCGCAGATCCATGTCACAGGAACTTTGCCTGGCTGTATGGGAATTTGACTAGGAGGCTGACCCTTTGCAGCCAAAAGCTAGTCAATGTGCAGAAAATGCTCCCGCAGATTTTGTTCTCCTGTTTCATGCGCCTCAAGTGGGCAGGTGGTGACCTGCGGCAACCCGACCCAATAGAATAGCATGCCGGAGGAAGGGGCTGTTGATCCGCACCCGAGTCAAGCAGCTGCCTGTGAAGCCCAAACCTCGGCGCAGCAGAAACCACATAGGCTCTTGTTGGTGTGAACGTTGGCTCAGCCAACGGCCGCAAATTTGTCTGTCAGGAGGCGCGACCTCGAGGCGAAAATGCTTGCAGCGCTGCTGCCTGACTTGCAGTAGTCTGAGATAGGAACAAACCGTCGAGACCGTGATGCCTCCGGCCAAATGCAATTCCAAATTGCTGAGTGGCAGGCGCAATTCAGAACGTAATGGCCTGCAGCCCCCGAAACTCAATGATGTTGCCTGGTCAGGGGAATGTAGCAAGACGTGGAGTGGGAATCTACTTTCGGCCTTTGGAAGTTACAAACGCCAGCGAATTGCCAAGATATGCATCACGCCGATCTTGCTCAACCAGAAGCACATACCTCCGAAAGGCACGAGCTTGCCTGAACAAGTGGATCCACTCTTCTGCTTTGTAGGGCATGAGCTCATCGGCATCAAGCGTCCAAGGACCCACCGGATCGCCTTCCACATACGAAAACAAATCCAAGTGACTCTCCAGTTCTTGTTAGCACCACTGCACCTCCTTCGAAACCATAACGCCGAGAGGAACCATCCCTGAGCCTTGCGGCAGATATGATCTCCAAATGCGGCTGGTCACCATGCTTCGCTTAGCTACGAAAACAAGCGCTGAGGACCATTGCTGTAGCACCAGTTTGTCAACAGCAGAGCCTATCTCAGCGTATGGCTTATCTAAGATTTGCACGGCACGCATCGGGCATAGGGGCCTACGTGCCCACTGATCCGGGCAATGGCCATGGCACCTGATCTTCGAGAAGTTATGCACGGGTCATTGAACGCCTGTAGGCGACTGGCTTCCATCCAGCGGAATCCGTTCCAAGTAAATGCCTGTGAGCTGGCTCCTGGCACGGCGAAGACTTCTTTTCGGAAGCGAACTTGGCTGAACGGCTGAAGGCAGCTCGGTTTTTGGCCCCTCAAACTGCAAGCCGGTGATCTGACTTCCTGTGGGCCTGGAGACGGCACGAGCATCTCAGCTTGGATTTCAAGAGTGGAGAAAAGGGCGTTGCGCAATCAGCCGTGTTCTGCTCGTGGCATCATGTCCCTGAAAGGCAACGATCTGACACCTCAACAATGTAGACTCCGCTAGACTTGAGCGCCGAGAAAGCATGTCACGACTCACATGCACTTCTGAGCAACAGGCTCAGATGTGTAGAAGACTAAGCTGTTTCCAACGAACCTCATTCGCGTTAATGAAGAGGTGTCGGTATGGACTAGTATGGATCTCAGTTTTGAGCCCATGACGAGTCCCTCTCTTGCTGTGTTACAGCTAGGATGACTTCGTCATGATGGAGTCGGCTCGACTTGTGCTGGAAGCCACCTCCCAGAGGCGAAGCGAAAGCAAAAGCAAAAGCCGTAAAAGCCACGAGCTCCTAAACCCTCTGGCCCTGGCGCCCTGGCGCATCCTGGCCTTGCTCTCCGTAGAAAAGCCTCTTGCCTCAGCGATCTAGGGGAGCCCTCAGCGTGTGCTGCGCATGTCTGGGGCCCTCTGAAAGGACGGCAAGCTCGCAAGTTGGACAAGGGGAAGATTGCAGCCGCCGCGCAGCGCAAGCAGCACAAGACTCCTACCGCCGCTTCCTGCAGCTTACTGCTGCCCGTGGCCCAAAACCGCTCCAGCCCATTATCTGGCCCTGGAGCCGTCGAACGAATCAGCACCACCTCTGCCTCTGCAGCCTTTTTGCGATGCAGCAGATCATGTTGTTAGGTCTCAGCTTGGGCTCAACCAATGCGCTGATGCGAAGTTGTCGACGTCGTGCATTTAACAATACTCGAGCAACATATGAACCGGCCTGAAATGGGAAACTTCGCTTCAGAACAACACCGTGTCTATCCGCCTCCAGACTGTATCGAAATTCTTGAACGCGAACTGCCCGTCTGTTGGACTCTGTTGGATGTGGTGTGAGAAGGCTGCAAGAGTGGATGCAACTGAGGTTGGAACCCGCACGCAACCTGCAAGCTGGAATTACTGATAGCTTTGCATCTTACTGAGACCAACCTCACTCGGTGAGGTGCGGGCTGTATCTCTACACAGTCGACAGCGTTGCCAACCTTCGAGCAATCCGACTTGTGCTATCTCCAACGACAAAGGCAATGAATCAATAAGCTAGGCTTGCGGCCGAGCCAGAAATCTGCCGCACCGCACCCTACCAGCAACGCTCGATTGATTAGCCACTTAGCCACTTAGTCTTTTTGCAAGGGTGCTGGGCATTTGTTCATGCAGCCGTACGGACCATACAAGTCTTGCAACTTCAAGAGCAAACGTTTGGGCTGGCTGCCTTCCGCGGCTGGCTCCAGTAGCGCATCGTTGGTGCCCCCTTGCCCGAAAACTTGAAGTGAATTCTTACAGGAACTGGTTTTTCATTTTTAGAGTTTGGACTTGAATGGGTGCTGCACAGTGTTTGACCCGCACTGCGAAGCTCGGGCAGTGCTCTGCTTCGAGAGGCTTGCTACGTCGAGGTGCCACGACATGTACAAGGCACAACGCTTAGTTACAGAGATTAGACGAGAAGTTTACCCTGGAGAGAAGCGGTTGGCACCAGGACCTGACACGGCTCTCTCGCAGCGCGCTGAACAGGACAGAATGCTGCAACACACTGAGGTATTGCTGGTCGGACTCATCCGGCTCACACCGACGGCTTTGGGCGCAGGTAACACATGGATGATTCAAGCTGGATCTCGGCTCGGCACACCGAAGAGTGTCAGTGTGTCTGCGGGAGCCGGCACCTCCTTCGTTTGGGGTCGAGGGGTCGCTGTCAGCTCTCCCTGGAAATCTGGTGAATGCTGCAAAGGCTTGAGCAGGCGACCCACATCTTTTTGAAGGGGATGCGTTGTTTCGACGCCGGATGGCACATTGGCCACAAAACTGTTTATAAAACTTGCAAACGATGATTTAATCATCTTGCTCACCTAAGCTAAGCCCCGCTCATGAGCGGCCTAGGGACGCTCTGGCGGGGCCGATCTGGCCGATCCCGAAGCAGCAGGATCCCCTTGTGTGAAAGCTTGAGCATGTGCACAAAAGCCGTATCCGTTCGTGAAAGCCAGAATCCCTGTCTGACTGAGGCTTCGGCCAAAAAACTGGATACAATCAAAGCAGTGTCTGCACCGCGACTCGTCCTCTGCAGTTCTTTGACATGAGATGCTCACGTCGCAAGGGTCAGGCTGACCTGAGGTCCAGGTAATGCTCTTCGCTGTAGGCTTGCAGCTCGATGGAGGCAACCTTATAGACAACGGGAGCTTGCCATGCCGTTGAAAGATTCGAAAGGGCTTTGTAAGATCGCCGCTGGCTGGCCGTCAGCTGCTGCCTTCGCAGTGAGGCAGAATCGTTCCGGATTTCCCTGGATCACCAGCATGGCTCTCTCGGCCTGGGTCACGTGACACAAGTCGCATGTGCTGGTGACCTGGTGCCGAATGGCTGGTCGCGCCTTTCCAGATGAGCTTGTCACGATCACGGACAAAGAAACCTGCCGCGGCTTGGACTTGCCAACGCAAAAGGCATTCTGTGCCTTCTGTGCAGGTCCAGCGGTGCAGCACACCCGGCCTCATCCAGGCTCTTCTGCGGCTGCTCATGTTCAACAATCTTGCCGTACACTGTTCCATCGCCTCTGCAAATTTCGATCCTCCCGGGAATCCCAATATCAGCAGCTGCTGACATGAGTTCGGGTGGCCATTCGGCCGGCAAGCACTCGGTGCCATTCCACCAAGATCAGGAGCAAACCCGCCTGCTGGAGTCCTGCAGCTCCTTCAGAGACACCTTGCTCACCAATTCGCTGCTTCGCTGAGCCATGTGAACATCGAAGGCGCTCCTAAGGTCCGCCGAAACAAGCAGTCAAGCGTGTCATAACCGCGGTTTACCGCGGGCCCTTCCCTTCGGGCCCTGGCCCACAAGAGGTGATATGAAGGATCTTGTTCCCGAGCGGTCCAATCCTCCGAAGCCGGAGACAGATGACAGGTGCAGCTTTTTCAAGATCACTGAGAGGCTTGCATGGCGGTCGGTCGCTGCTTTTGTGACTTGTCTTGTTGGTGTGTCGAAAGGCTCTTGGGTCGAAGGGGCTTCGTGCCGCAACACAGAAGCCGAAGCCTGCACTTCTGCTGTGGCTATTTGTAGCTGTTGGCAATCCAAGACTCACAAAGAATCGTCCGGCACCAGTCTTCTGTACGGTCTGCACGGCATCCAGGCTGACCTGCGGGCTGCCACGGGCTGGGGGCAGCAGCCGCACCCACTTAGTAAGCATCGCAGTTTGCCTTTAGCTCATGCACTTCTTCGTGCTACCTGCCACTGACATCAGTACTTTAACAAAACGGGTGACCCTGGGAGTGCGCTTTTTGCGTGTTTTAAGCTCTCCCAGACACATCAAACACAGTTAGGAGTCACAAAAACTGTACAACCCTTGTAGACGTACACAACAAACAGCCAAATACATTCCGACAAATGCCACGAAACCCATAAAGCAAAAAACAAAAGCACACAAAAATACCAAAGAAACCAACAACACCAAAAAAACAAAAAAACTCCCTGGGACTCCTAGATTTGGCGCTCTGTGGCCGGAGAGTACCGGAATATTGCCTTTTTTTGGTCCTCTTGCCATTTCCCTGGTTGCGTTCCTGGTTTCCTGCGCACTGCTTCCTGCGCACAGGGAGTCTGCGTGTGTTCTTCCCTTTGTGCCAATCAAAAGGACTTCACAATTACATGTTTCCGTGTTGTCGGCTACTTTACTAACTTCGTGTTGCAATATCGGCAGTAGTATTCCATTGGTATAAATCCTTCTTTAGCCTTAGCTGTTCCTAGCACATATTGATCTATGAAAACACGCAAAGATGCAAATATGCATACATATTTGAATATACATATATACACACATACAATACATATACACACTCGTTTTGTTCATTCTACGGTTATATATATATACACACATGGCATATGCTCTCCCACGGGGAAGATTACTGATTACTACAGTATATCAACATAAGACAATATGTGCAGGTGTCGCAATTCATGCCCGCGTGTTGCATATTCTCCAAACATAGCCACATACATAAATGAATACGTAGGTGAATAACAGCTACATACTTTGTTAAGGCTTCGCATATACAGTTACATCTTCATATCAGTATACAGGTGTATCGAAGGCCTTATGTGGACATATGCTCGTATGCGTTTACATATACATGTGTGTGACATTGTATACAGATATGACCTGCTCATCAAATTCGTAAAAGCGGTTACATCTTCATGTCAGTATACAGGTGTTTCGAAGGCTTTATATGGACATATGCTCGCATGCGTTTACATATGCCTGTGTGTGGCATTCTATACAGATATGACCTGCTCATCAAATTCCGTAAATGCTGACACTTCACAGTTCTTACTAAGGGTAGGTACGAAAATACGAAAGGCCACATGAATCCGTGTATATCCATACAAATATAGATATCTATGTATATATATATATGGAGAATGTAACACATTGCGGGCCCCATATTTTTCGGCTAAAACGCTGTTTTCTATGAGTTTCATTACAAAAACTTACAATCGTCATGGTTTGCATAGTATTGATTTTCAAGCTTATGTAACCCTCTTGCTCTTGATGCCTGATATGGGAAGTCCTCTCCCAATCAGCATGGGATGTGCTTGTAACTACCTTTCATTGTGGAGTTCTCATGAAGACTNCTTGCTCTTGATGCCTGATATGGGAAGTCCTCTCCCAATCAGCATGGGATGTGCTTGTAACTACCTTTCATTGTGGAGTTCTCATGAAGACTATCCGATAAATCAATGCCACTTCAATCGTGTGGTTGTTCTTTATGTCCTATAGTATGTTCTTGCAGATAAATGTGATACAATTCGTCTACGACGCCGTGCATGTCTCCACGCTTGAATGATGCATAAGACCGGTCAATCTATATAATTCTCGCATATCAACATAAAGAATCGCTTACACATCTCACCCTTTTTGCAGACCCCATCATGTGCATTGTAGCATATGATTTTGGATATAGACGTCCAGCATATACTGTAGCACATGACAAGTTGAGTCTGGCATCATACAGGCAGGCTGCTCAAACAGTTCCCATCGTCTCCAGCTATATACATGCNCACATGACAAGTTGAGTCTGGCATCATACAGGCAGGCTGCTCAAACAGTTCCCATCGTCTCCAGCTATATACATGCAGGCGACCAGTTGGATCGTGTTACCGGATCCATGTGCATATGTACATATATACATATATGCGTGAATGCTAGTTTGTCTAGTGTAACCTCCTTCAAAAGCGTATCATCTTTTGCGGTTATTATTGCATTGATTCTCCCTGTTTGGGGGTTCCCAATCCAAAAAATTTGCCAGCATCTGGAGCTGTGTGTGCGGAATTGTGTATTTCAATTGCAACAGCTTCTCACAGAAGCCAACCCAGATAGGTGAAAACCTACGACCTTCAAAGACAATCATCGCATGGATGCTGCTGTATACATCCTGACAGCTGCAATGCAGGCTTACCCGGAATAGTGCTCATTTCGGCTAAAGCCCACAAGCCCCATAAGGATAAGGAAAAAATTGAG
This sequence comes from Symbiodinium sp. clade A Y106, assembly GCA_003297005.1. Classification (NCBI taxonomy): domain Eukaryota; class Dinophyceae; order Suessiales; family Symbiodiniaceae; genus Symbiodinium; species Symbiodinium sp. clade A. The sequence goes on from BGNK01003990.1 coordinate 45,153, forward strand.
TCAAGCTACATTTCGAGGAGATGGTGCTTTGCTATCATTGTTGTGTATGCAGACATATGGAGATCCATCTGCAATATTAAGCATTTTTGCTGTGTTGTTGCTCATACCTTCTGGTCATAGGTTGACTGCCGTGCAAACACATTATTTGCTCATGCACACACAGACATACACCNTACCTTCTGGTCATAGGTTGACTGCCGTGCAAACACATTATTTGCTCATGCACACACAGACATACACCGACACGCACATACGATTGTCATCAACTGTAAACAATACCGCTTGCTATATCCATGCTGCACGCAATGCGCCTGTATGCCGCAACCATTCCAATATGGTCTTGATAAAGCCCACGACGCAGTTCATCGTGTATATTACGGATATGTCGGTAAATCCTGTTACCCAAGAAAAATTATGTGAACTATGCCATGCCTTAATCTAACTTTTTCACATGTGACATCATCAACAAATCAAGTATCTCTTGTGGTGGAACTGAGCAGGACAGATTACATTGGCAGCCGCATGACAGTGTTGGCAATAGTAATGGAGCCGTCATAATGAGGCACCCAGCCGGCTACCAGTTGAACTTGATATTTTCCGCATTCTTTCAATGTAAATGGAGTTTCATGTGCTGAACATGGCCATAGCAACGTAGAGCGCCAGGAAAATCTCTTCAACATATCATGCGCTGTGATATTGAGCCATCCGTGAGACCATCGCAGCAGGTGTCCTTATCAGATGCCCACATCGTTCGGGCTTCCCCCCTTACACCTTACGGCCGCGCGGGCAAGCGGGATTGCACCACATATTGGCTACACCCCTCGGTAGACCCTTCTTAAAGCCCGGGGACATATTCTCACACATAAACCCAATCTCGTATGAAGCTACAACAGTCACAGCTAGGTATGAACAGGTCGCAAGATGCAGGCAGCATCTGCTGGCACATATCCTCTCTATGAGATTTTGACTTAGATGTCCTTGTGCATCCCGTGAGCTTGCCAAGCTCGTATGGCATCTCCCTAGCAACTCATGCTACATGTTTACGAGTGTGTTACGACATATCATATTATGATGTGCATGGTTCACGTGAAGATTCACCATGGCGAGCTCATGAGATATCAAGCACAGTCATTGTTGTCTCCATGTTTGGTAATTTTTGGCAGAATGACATTCAGATTCCTGCGAGTAGCCGATCCTGCTCACAAGAACACAAATCAAAAGGATTTCCAGTGAATGTAAACTCCCCGACAGAGCCCATCATGTTGCTCGAACATCGCACAAGTGGAATACTCAAACTCCCGTATTCATGCACCTATAAATTAGTCGGATCTCTTACATCGCAACCTGTCAATGAAAGGCGAATACAGTGTTTGTTGTATCTGCTGTCGAGGAGAATGCTCATACATGTATCATGTGTCTGACATCTAACATATATACCGACCATATGTCCTCGCACATGCTACCACATGATATGCGACGTCAAACATTGTTGTTAGCACTTGACTACGAAAGGCCCTTCAACAGACTGTCCACTTGGCATAGCTCAGGCAGTGAGTGTGTTGTGAACTCGCATCCGTCGAATGTATGTCAATGCAAGGTCTCCTTGCCATACGATGTTGTGTCAATCATCAATAGTTTATCTTTGTAAGCTGTAATCTAAGATATCGACTTTTCTATATGCACTAAGTCTCCGATGACCTAGGTCTTTTGTAGATGTTCATCTGGTTAGTTTGTAATCTTATTGATCTTTTTTTTGGCATAGAATATCTACTCCCTTGTAGTGAAGGGTTGCATGGGCTACTAGGTTTGAATCATGTGGTTATTGGTTGTTGTCCGCCCCCGCAGTATGGCGCTGGCTGTCGCTTGCTGGCCCGGAGGGGG